>JAUPTC010000088.1:0-109000 GCA_030762895.1 Sophora flavescens | reverse complement strand
TTTTTCACTCATCGTGACCTTGTTGCCTAGCACAGAGCATAACTAGAGCTACAGATATCGGAATTTGGTGATCTTGTTGTCCCTAGAAAGATAAGGAAGAGACCTAAAATTTCAGGTTTCACAATAATTGTCAAATTAGGCCAAAATAAAGGCTAAATTGGGACACGAGTTCTCTGGCGCTGATCAGTGCGCAGTCCATGATGTTTCTTCACTTAAATGGGCCTAACTTACTCATCTTAAACCCAATTAAGGCATATGATACCTTGTTGGAAAGCTTATTCAGAGGCCCTTAATTTGGTCTAGGGTTAGGTCAGGATTAATAAGCATAAATAGAAGTTAATAGCCGCACAAGCCACAGTGAGACGTAAATTAGACAACTTTTACAATCATTGTTTTTGCTTTTATATTATTAGGCTTAATTGCTAAACATTGTTAATTTTGGGATTTTTCACTCATCCTGACCTTGTTGCCTTGCGCAGAGCATAACTAGAGCTACAGATTTCGGATTTTGGTGATCTTGTTGTCCCTAGAAAGATAGGGAAGAGACCTACAATTTCAGGTTTCACAAGAATTGTCAAATTAGGGCAAAATCAGGGCTAAATTGGGTCCCGAGTTCTCTGGCGCGGATCAGTGCGCAGTCCGTGATGTTCCTTCTCCTAAATGGGCCTAACTTACTCATCTAAAGCCTAATTAAGGCATACGATACCTTGTTGGAAAAATTATTCAGAGGCACTTAATTTGGTATAGGTTTTGGTCAGGATTAATAAGAACAAATAGCAGTTTACAACCGTACAAGCGAGATAGAGACGGAAATTAGACAACTTTTACCATCATTGTTTTTGCTTTTACATTATTGGGCTTAATTGGGCTTAATTGCTAAACATTGTTAATTTTCTGATTTTTCACTCATCATGACCTTGTTGCCTTGCGCAGAGCATAACTAGAGCTACAGATATCCGATTTTAGTGATCTTGCTATCCTTAGAAAGATAAGGAAGAGACCTACAATTTCAGGTTTCACTAGAATTGTTAAATTAGGCCAAAATCAAGGCTAAATTGGGTCCCGAGTTCTCTGGCACGGATCAGTACGCAGTCCATGATGTTCCTTCACTTAAATGGGCCTAACTTACTCATCTTAAGCCCAGTTAAGGCATATGATACCTTGTTGGAAAGCTTATTCAGAGCCCGTCAATTTGGTCTATATTTAGGACAGGATTAATAAGCATAAATAGCAGTTTACAGCCGCACAAGCCAGAGAAAGACGGAAACTAGACAACTTTTACGATCATTGTTTTTGCTTTTACATTATTGGGCTTAATTGCTAAATAGTGTTAATTTTCGGATTTTTCACTCATCCTGCCCTTGTTGCCTTCCGCAGAGCATAACTAGAGCTACAGATATCGGATTTTGGTGATCTTGCTGTCCCTAGAAAGATAAGGAAGAGACTACAATTTCATATTTCACAAGAATTGTCAAATTAGACCAAAATCAAGGATAAATTGGGTCCCGAGTTCTCTGGCATGGATCAATGCGCAGTCCATGATGTTCCTTCACTTAAATGGGCCTACCTTACTCATCTTAAGCCTAATTAAGGCATATGATACCTTGTTGGAAAGCTTATTCAGAGGCCCTTAATTTGGTCTAGGGTTAGGTCAGGATTAATTAGCATAAATAGATGTTTACAGCCGCACAAACCAGAGAGAGGCAGAAATTAGACAACTTTTACAATCATTGTTTTTGCTTTTACATTATTGGGCTTAATTGCTAAACATTGTTAATTTTCGGATTTTTCACTCATCCTGACCTTGTTGCCTTGCGCAGAGCATAACTAGAGCTACAGATATCGGAATTTGGTGATATTGCTGTCCCTAGAAAGATAAGGAAGAGCCCTACAATTTCAGGTTTCACAAGAATTGTCAAATTAGGCCATAATCAAGGCAAAATTGGGTCCCGAGTTCTCTGGCGCTGATCAGTGCGCAGTCCATGATGTTTCTTCACTTAAATGGGCCTAACTTACTCATCTTTAACCCCATTGTGGCATATGATACCTTGTTGGAAAGCTTATTCAGAGGCCCTTAATTTGGTCTAGGGTTAGGTCAGGATTAATAAGCATAAATAGAAGTTTACAGCCGCACAAGGTACGGAGAGAAATAATTAGGCAACTTTTACAATCATTGTTTTTGCTTTTATATTATTGGTATTAATTGCAAAACATTGTTAATTTTTGGATTTTTCACTCATCCTGACCTTGTTACCTTGCGCAGAGCATAACTAGAGCTACAGATATCGGATTTTGGTGATCTTGCTGTCCCAAGAAAGATAGGGAAGAGACCAACAATTTCAGGTTTCACAAGAATTGTTAAATTAGGCCAAAATCAAGGCTAAATTGGGTCCCGAGTTCTCTGGCGCGGATCAGTGCGCAGTCTATGATGTTCCTTCTCTTAAATGGACCTAACTTACTCATCTTAAGCCTAATTAAGGTATATAATACCTTGTTGGAAAGCTTATTCAGAGGCCCTTAATTTGGTATAGGTTTTGGTCAGGAATAATAAGAATAAATAGCAGTTTACAGCCGTACAAGCGAGATAGAGACGGAAATTAGACAACATTTACCATAATTGTTTTTGCTTTTACATTATTGGGCTTAATTGGGCTTAATTGCTAAAGATTGTTAATTTTCTGATTTTTCACTCATCATGACCTAGTTGCCTTGCGCAGAGCATAACTAGAGCTACAGATATCAGATTTTGGTGATCTTGCTGTCCCTATAAAGATAAGGCTGAGACCTACAATTTCAGGTTTCACAAGAATTGTCAAATTAGGCCAAAATCAAGGCTAAATTTGGTCCCGAGTTCTCTGGCACGGATCAGTGCGCAGTCCATGATATTCCTTCACTTAAATGGGCCTAACTTACTCATCATAAGCCCAGTTAAGGCATATGATACCTTGCTGGAAAGCTTATTCAGAGGCCGTTAATTTGGTCTAGGGTTAGGACAACATTAATTAGCATAAATAGCAGTTTACAGCTGCACAAGCCAGAGAAAGACGGAAACTAGACAACTTTTATGATCATTGTTTTTGCTTTTACATTATTGGGCTTAATTGCTAAACAGTGTTAATTTTCGGACTTTTCACTCATCCTGCCCTTGTTGCCTTCCACGGAGGATAACTGGAGCTACAGATATCGGATTTTGGTGATCTTGCTATCCCTAGAAAGAGAAGGAAGAGACCTACAATTTCAGATTTCACTAGAATTGTCAAATTAGGCCAAAATAAAGGCTAAATTGGGTCCCGATTTCTCTGGCATGGATCAATGCGCAGTCCATGATGTTCCTTCACTTAAATGGGCTTGACTTACTCATCTTAAGCCCAATTAAGGCATATGATACCTTGTTGGAAAGCTTATTCAGAGGCTCTTAATTTGGTCTAGGGTTAGGTCAGGATTAATAAACATATATAGCAGTTTACAGCCGCACCAGCAAGAGGGAGACGGAAATTAGACAACTTTTACAATCATTGTTTTTCCTTTTACATTATTGGTCTTAATTGGGCTTAATTGCTAAAAAATGTTATTTTTTGGACTTTTCACTCATCCTGACCTTGTTGCCTTGTGCAGAGTGTAACTAGAGCTACAGATATCGGAATTTGGTGATCTTGTTGTCCCTTGAAAGATAAGGAAGAGACCTACAATTTCGGATTTCACAAGAATTATCAAATTAGGCCAAATTCAAGGCTAAATTGGGTCCCGAGTTCTCTGGCACGGATCAGTATGCAGTCCATGATGTTCCTTCACTTTAATGGGCCTAACTTACTCATCTTAAGCCCAATTAAGGCATATGATACCTTGTTGGAATGCTTATTCTGAGGCCCTTAATTTGGTCCAGGGTTAGGTCAGGATTAATAAGCATAAATAGCTGTTTACAGCCGCACAAGCCAGAGGGAGACGGAAATTAGACAACTTTTACAATCATTGCTTTTGCTTTTACATTATTGGGCTTAATTGCTAAACATTGTTAATTTTCGGATTTTTCTCTCATCCTTACCTTGTTGCCTTGCGCAGAGCATAACTAGAGCTACGGATATCGAATTTTGGTGTTCTTGTTGTCCCTAGAAAGATAAGGAAGAGAGCTATAATTGCAGGTTTCATAAGAATTGTCAAATTAGGCTAAAATCAAGGCTAAATAGGGTCCCGAGTTCTTTGACGAGGATCGATGTGCAGTCCATGATGTTCCTTCACTTAAATGCGCCTAACTTACTCATCCTAAGCCCAATTAAGGTATATGATACCTTGTTGGAAAGCATGTTCAGAGGCCATTAATTTGGTCTAGGGTTAGGTCATGATTAATAAGCATAAATAGCAGTTTACAGTCGCACAAGTCAGAGAGAGACGGAAATTAGACAACTTTTACAATTATTATTTTTGTTTTACATTTTTGGGTTTAATTGCTAAACATTGTTAATTTTCGGATTTTTCACTCATCCTGTCCTTGTTGCTTTGCGCAGAGCATAACTGGAGCTACAGATATCGGATTTTGGTGATCTTGTTGTCCCTAGAAAGATAAGGAAGAGACCTACAATTTCGTTTTTCACAAGAATTATCAAATTAGGCTAAAATCAAGGCAAAATTGGGTCTCGAGTTCTCTGGCATGGATCAATGCACAATCCATGATGTTCCTTCACTTAAACGGGCCTAACTTACTCATCTTAAGCCCAATTAAGGCATATGATACCTTGTTGGAAAGCTTATTCAGAGGCCCTTAATTTGGTATAGGGTTAGGTCAGGATTAATAAGCATAAATAGCAGTTTACAGCCGCACCAGCAAGAGAGAGACGGAAAATAGACAACTTTTACAGTCATTGTTTTTGCTTTTACATTATTGGACCTAATTGGCCTTTTTGCTAAACATGGTTAATTTTCGGATTTTTCACTCATCCTGACCTTGTTTCCTTGCGCAGAGCATAACTAGAGCTACGAGATATCAGATTTTGGTGATCTTGCTGTTCCTAGAAAGAGAAGGAAGAGACCTAGAATTTTAGAGTTTCACAAGAATTGTGAAATAAGGCCAAAATCAAGGCGAAATTGGGTCCCGAGTTCTCTGGCACGGATCAGGGCGCAGTCCATGATGTTCCTTCACTTAAATGGGCCTAACTTACTCATCTTAAGCCCAATTAAGGCATACGATACCTTGTTGGAAAGTTTATTTAGAGGCCCTTAATTTGTTCTAGGGTTAGGTCAGGATTAATAAGCATAAACGACAGTTTACAGCTGCACAAGCCAGAGAGAGACGGAAATTAGACAACTTTTACAATCATTGTTTTTGCTTTTACATTATTGGGCTTAATTAGTAAACATTGTTTATTTTCGGATTATTCACTCATCATGACCTTGTTGCCTTGCACTGACCATAACTAGAGCTACAGATATCGGATTTTGGTGATCTTGCTGTCCCTAGAAAGATAAGGAAGAGACCTACAATTTCAGGTTTCACAAGAATTGTCAAATTAGGCCAAAATCAAGGCTAAATTGGGTTACGAGTTCTCTGGCACGGATCAGTACGCAGTCCATGACGTTCCTTCACTTAATGGGCCTAACTTACTCATCTTAAGCCCAATTGAGGCATATGATACCTTGTTGGAAAGCTTATTCAGAGGCCCTTAATTTGGTCTAGGGTTAGGTCAGGATTAATAATGCATAAATAGCAGTTTACAGCCGTACAAGCCAGAGAGAGACGGAAATTAGACAACTTTTACAATCATTGCTTTTGCATTTTCATTATTCGGCTTAATTGCTAAACATTGTTAATTTTTGGATGTTACACTCATCCTTACCTTGTAGCCTTGCGCAGAGCATAACTAGAGCTAAAGATATCGGATTTTGGTGATCTTGCTGTCCCTAGAAAGATAAGGAAGAGAGATACAATTTCTGGTTTCACAAGAATTGTCAAATAAGGCCAAAATCAAAGCTAAATTGGGTCCCGAGTTCTTTGACGCGGATCAGTACGCAGTCCATGATGTTCCTTCACTTAAATGTGCCTAACTTATCTTAAGCCCATTTAAGGTATATGAAACGTTGTAGGAAAGCTTGTTCAGAGGCCCTTAATTTGGTGTAGGGTTAGGTCATGATTAATAAGCAGAAATAGCAGTTTACAGTCGCACAAGCCAGAGAGAGACGGAAATTAGACAACTTTTACAATTATTATTTTTGGTTTTACGTTATTGGGCTTAATTGCTAAACATTGTTAATTTTCGGATTTTTCACTCATCCTGTCCTTGTTGTCTTGCACAGAGCATAACTAGAGCTACAGAAATTGGATTTTGGGGATCTTGTTGTCCCTAGAAAGAGAAGGAAGAGACCTAGAATTTTGGGTTTCATAAGAATTGTCAAATAAGGCCAAAATGAAGGCCAAATTGGGTCCCGAGTTCTCTGGCGAGGATCAGTGCGGTGTCCATGATGTTCCTTCACTTAAATGGGCCTAACTTACTCATCTTAAGCCCAATTAAGGCAAATGATGCCTTGTTGGAATGCTTATTCAGATGCTCTTAATTTGGTCTAGGTTTTGGTCAGTATTAATAAGCATAAATAGCAGTTTACAGCCACACAAGCCAGAGTGAGACAGAAATTAGACAACTTTTACAATCGTTATTTTTGCTTTTACATTATTGGGCCTAATTGGGCTTAATTGCTAAACATTGTTAATTTTCGGATTTTTCACTCATCCTGACCTTGTTGCCTTACACAGAGCATAACTAGAGCTACAAATATTGGATTTTGGTGATCTTGCTGTCCCTAGAAAGATACGGAAGAGACCTACAATTTTAGGTTTCACAAGAATTGTCATATTAGGCCAAAATCAAGGCTAAATTGGGTCCTGAGATCTCTGACGCGGATCAGTGCGCAATCCATGATGTTCTTTCTCTTAAATGGGCCTAACTTACTCATCTTAAGCCCAATTAAGGCATATGATACCTTGTTGGAAAGCTTATTCAGAGGCCCTTAATTTGGTCTAGGGTTAGGTCAGGATTAATAACCATAAATAGCAGTATAAAGCAGCACAAGCCAGAGAGAGACGGAAATTAGATAACTTTTACAATCATTATTTTTGGTTTTACATTATTGGGCTTAATTTCTAAACATTGTTAATTTTCGGATTTTTCACTCATCATGATCTTGTTGCCTTGCGCAGAGAATAAATAGAGATATAGTTATCTGATTTTGGTGATATTACTGTCAATTTAAAGATTAGGAAGATACCTACAATTTTTTGTTTCTCTAGAATTGTCAAATTAGGCCAAAATCAAGGCTAAATTGGGTCCGGAGTTCTCTGGCGCGGATCGGATCGGCGCGAGTCCATGATGTTCCTTCACTTAAATGGGCCTAACTTACTCATCTTAAGCCCAATTAAGGTATATGATACCTTGTTGGAAAGCTTATTCGAGAGGCCCTTAATTTGGTCTAGGGTTAGGTCAGGATTAATAAGCATAACTAGGAGTTTACAGCAGCACAAGCAAGAGAGAGACGGAAATTAGACAACTTTTACAATCATTGTTTTTTCCTTTTACATTATTGGGCTTAATTACTACACATTTTAATCTTCCGGATTTTTACCTCATCCTGAGCTTGTTGCGTAGATCAGAGCATAACTTGAGCTACTTATGTCGGATTTTGGTGATCTTGCTGTCCCTAGAAAGATAAGGAAGAGACCTACAAATTCAGGTATCACAAGAATTGTCAAATTAGGCCAAAACGAAGGCGGAATTGGGTCCCGATTTCTCTAGCGCGGATTAGTGCGCAGTCCATGATGTTCCTTCTCTTAAATGGGCCTAACTTACTCATCTTAAGCCCATTTAAGGCATATGATACCTTGTTGGAAAGCTTATTCGGAGGCCCTTAATTTGGTCTAGGGTTAGGTCATGATTATTAAAGCATAAATAGCAGTTTACAGCCACACAAGACAGAGAGAGATGGAAATTAGACAACTTTTACAATCATTGTTTTTGCTTTTACATTATTTGGCGGTTTAATTGCTAAACATTGTTAATTTTTCGATTTTTCACTCATCCCGACCTTGTTGCCTTGTACAGAGCATAACTAAAGCTACAAATATCGGATTTTGGTGATCTTGCTGTCCCTAGAAAGATAAAGAAGAGACCTACAATTTTTGGTTTCACAAGAATTGTCAAATTATGCCAAAATCAAGGCTAAATTGGGTCCCGAGTTCTCTGCGCGGATCGGTGCAAGTCCATGATGTTCCTTCACTTAAATGGGCCTAACTTACTCATCTTAAGCCCAATTAAGGCATATGATACCTTGTTGGAAAGCTTCTTCGGAGGACCAAAATTAGGTCGAGGGTTATGTCAGGATGAATAAGCAAAAATAGCAGTTTACAGCCATACCAGCAAGAGAGAGATGGAAATTAGACAACTTTTACAATCATTATTTTTGCTTTTACATTATTGGGCTTAAATACTAAACATTGTTAACTTTCGGATTTTTAACTCATCCTGACCTTGTTGCCTTGCACAGAGCATAACTTGAGCTACTGATGTCGGATTTTGGTGATCCTGCTGTCCCTAGAAAGATAAGGAAGAGACCTACAATTGCAGATTTCACAAGATTTGTCAAATTAGGCCAAAATCAAGGGTAAGTTGGGTCCAGAGTTCTTTGGCGAGGTTCGGATGCAGTCCCATGATTTTCCTTCACTTAAATGGGCCTAACTTACTAATCTTAAGCCCAATTAAGGCATATGATACCTTGTTGGAAAGCTTATTCAGAGGCCCTTAATTTGTTCTAGGGTTAAGTCATGATTAATAAGCATAAATAGCAGTCTACAGTCGCACAAGACAGAGAGAGACAAAATTAGACAACTTTTACAATCGTTGTTTTTGCTTTTACATTGTTGGGCTAAATTTCTAAACATTGTCAATTTTCGATTTTTCACTCATCCATACCTTGTTGCCTTACCCAGAGCATAACTAGAGCTACAGATATCGGATTTTGGTGATCTTGCTGTCCCTAGAAAGATAATGAAGAGACCTACAATTTTATGTTTCACAAGAATTGTCAAATTAGGCAAAAATCAAGGCAAAATTGGGTCCCGGAGTTCTCTGGCGCGGATCAATGCGTAGTCCATGATGTTTCTTTACTTAAATGGGCCTAACTTACTCATGTTAAGCCCAATTAAGGTATATGATACCTTGTTGGAAAGCTTCTTCGAGGCCCTTTATTTTGTCTAGGGATAGGTTAGGTTTAATAAGCATAAATGGCAGTTTACATCGGCACAAGCCAGAGAGAGACGGAAATTAGACAACTTTTACAATCATTATTTTTGCTTTTACATTATTGGGCTTAATTGCTAAACATTGTTAATTTTCGGATTTTTCACACATCATGTCCTTGTTGTCTTGCGCAGAGCATAACTAGAGCTACAGATATCGGATTTTGGTGATCTTGCTGTCCCTAGAAAGATAAGAAAGAGACCTACAATTTTTGGTTTCAAAAGAATTGTCAAATTAGGCCAAAATCAAGGCTGAAATTGGGTCCCGAGTTCTCTGGCACGGATCAGTACGCAGTCCATGATGTTCCTTCACTTAAATGGACCTAACTTACTCATCTTAAGCCCAATTAAGGCATATGATACCTTGTTGGAAAGTTTATTTAGAGGTCCTTAATTTGGTCTAGGGTTTGGTCAGGATTAATAAGCCTAAATAGAAGTTTACAGCCGCAGATGCCAGAGAGAGACGGAAATTAGAGAACTTTTACAATCATTTGCTTTTGCTTTTACATTATCGGGGCTTAATTGCTTCACTTAAATGTCCCTAACTTACTCATCTTAAGCCCAATTAAGGCATATGATGCCTTGTTGAGTTTAGCTAAATGGGTAGAGGCCCTTAATTTGATCTTGGGGCTTATTGGTGGTCAGGGTTAATTAATAAGCATAAATAGCAGTTTACAGCAGCACAAGTCAGAGAGAGACAGAAATTAGACAACTTTTACAATCATTGTTTTTCCTTTTAAATTATTGGGCTTAATTGCTAAACATTGTTAATTTTCTGATTTTTCACTCATCCTTACCTTGTTGCCTTGCGCAGAGCATAACTAGAGCTACAGATATCGGATTTTGGTGATACTAATGTCCCTAGAAAGATAAGGAAGAGACCTAGAATTTCAGGTTTCACAAGAATTGTCAAATTATGCCAAAATCAAGGCTATATTGGGTCCCGAGTTCACTGGCGTGGATCAGTGTGCAGTCCATGACGTTCCTTCTCTTAAATGGGCCTAACTTACTCATCTGAAGCCCAATTAAGGCATATGATACCTTGTTGGAAAGCTTATTCAGAGGCCCTTAATTTGTCTAGGGTTTGGTCAAGATTAATAAGAATAAATAGCAGTTTACAACCGTACAAGTGAGAGAGAGACAGAAATTAGACAACTTTTACCATCATTGTTTTTGCTTTTACATTATTGGGCTTAATTGCTAAACATTGTTAATTTTCGAATTTTTCACTCATCCTGACCTTGTTGCCTTGCACAGAGCATAACTAGAGCTACAGATATCGGATTTTGGTGATCTTGCTGTCCCTAGAAAGATAAGGAAGAGACCTACAATTTCAGGTTTCTCTAGAATTGTCAAATTAAGCCAAAATCAAGGCTAAATTGGGTCCCGAGTTATCTGGCGCGGATCGATCAATGATCCATGATGTTCCTTCGCTTAAATGGGCCTAACTTACTCATCTTAAGCCCAATTAAGGCATATGATACCTTGTTGAAAAGCTTAATCAGAGGCCCTAAATTTGGTCTAGGGTTAGGTCAGGATTAAAAAGCATAAATAGCAGTTTACAGCCGCTCAAGTCAGAAAGAGACGGAAATTAGACATCTTTTACAATCATTGTTTTTGCTTTTACGTTATTGGACTTTGGCTTAATTGCTAAACATTGTTAATTTTCGGATTTTTCACTCATCCTGACCTTGTTGCCTTGCGCAGAACATAACTAGAGCTATAGATATCGGATTTTTGTGATCTTGCTGTCCCTAGAAAGAGAAGGAAGAGACCTAGAATTTCGGGTTTTACAAGAATTGTCAAATAAGGCCAAAATCAAGGCTAAATTGGGTCTCGAGTTCTCTGGCGCGGATCAATGCGCAGTCCGTGATGTTACTTCACTTAAATGGGCCTAACTTACTCATCTTAAGCCCAATTAAGGCATATGATACCTTGTTGGAAAGCCTATTCAGAGGCCCTTAATTTGGTCTCGGGTTAGGTCAGGATTAATAAGCAAAAATAAGTGTTTACAGCGCAAAACCAGAGAGAGACGGAAATTAGACAACTTTTACAATCATTGTTTTTGCTTTTACATTATTGGGCTTAATTGCTAAACATTGTTAATTTTTGGATTTTTCACTCATCCTGACCTTGTTGCCTTGCGCAGAACATAGCTAGAGCTACAGATATCGGATTTTGGTGATCTTGCTGTCCCTAGAAAGATAAGGAAGAGACCTACAATTTCAGGTTCCTCTAGAATTGTCAAATTAAGCCAAAATCAAGGCTAAATTGGGTCCCGAGTTCTCTGGCACGGATCAGTGCGCAGTCCATGATGTTCCTTCTCTTAAATGGGCCTAACTTACTCATCTTAAGCCCAGTTAAGGCATATGATACCTTGTTGGAAAGCTTAATCAGAGGCCCTAAATTTGGTCTAGGGTTAGGTCAGGATTAATAACCATAAATAGCAGTTTACAACCACACAAGCAAGAGAGAGACGGAAATTAGACAACTTTTACCATCATTGTTTTTGCTCTTACATTATTGGACTTCATTGGGCTTAATTGCTAAACATTGTTAATTTTCGGATTTTTCACTCATCCTGACCTTGTTGCCTTGCGCAGAACATAACTAGAGCTATAGATATCGGATTTTGTGATCTTGCTGTCCCTAGAAAGAGAAGGAAGAGACCTAGAATTTCGGGTTTTACAAGAATTGTCAAATAAGGCCAAAATCAAGGCTAAATTGGGTCACGAGTTCTCTGGCGCGGATCATTGCGCAGTCCATGATGTTACTTCACTTAAATGGGCCTAACTTAGTCATCTTATGCCCAATTAAGGCATATGATACCTTGTAGAAAGCTTATTCAGAGGCCCTTAATTTGGTCTAGGGTTAGGTCAGGATTAATAAGCATAAATAAGAGTTTACAGCCACAAAAGCCGAGAGAGACGGAAATTAGACAACTTTTACAATCATTGTTTTTGCTTTTACATTATTGGGCTTAATTACTAAACAGTGTTAATTTTTGGATTTTTCACTAATCCTGACCTTGTTGCCTTGCGCAGAACATAGCTAGAGCTACAGATATCGGATTTTGGTGATCTTGCTGTCCCTAGATAGATAAGGAAGAGACCTTCAATTTCAGGTTTCACAAGAATTGTCAAATTAGGCCAAAATCAAGGCTAAATTGGGTCCCGAGTTCTCTGGCACGGATCAGTGCGCAGTCCATGATGTTCCTTCTCTTGAATGGGCCTAACTTACTCATCTTATGCCCAATTAAGGCATATGTTACCTTGTTGGAAAGCTTATTCAGAGGCCTTTAATTTGGTCTAGGGTTAGGTCAGGATTAATAAGAATAAATAGCAGTTTACAACAGCACAAGCGAGAGAGAGACGAAAATTTGACAACTTTTACCATCATTCTTTTTGCTTTTACATTATTGGGCTTAATTGGGCTTATTTGCTAAACATTGTAATTTTTCGGATTTTTCACTCATCCTGACCTTGTTGCCTTGCGCAGAGCATAACTAGAGCTACAGATGACGGATTTTGGTGATCTTGCTGTCCCTAGAAAGATAATGAAGAGACCTACAATTTCAGGTTTCACTAGAATTGTCAAATTATGCCAAAATCAAGGCTAAATTGGGTCCCGAGTTCACTGGCGCGGATCAGTGTGCAGTCCATGATGTTCCTTCTCTTAAATGGGCCTAACTTACTCATCTTAAGCCCAATTAAGGCAAATGATACTTTGTTGGAAAGCTTATTCAGAGGCCCTAAATTTGGTCTAGGGTTAGGTCAGGATTAATAAGCATAAATAGCAGTTACAGCCGTACAAGCGAGAGAAAGACAGAAATTAGACAACTTTTACCATCATTGTTTTTGGTTTTACATTATTGGACTTAACTGGGCTTAATTGCTAAACATTGTTAATTTTCGGATTTTTCACTCATCCTGACCTTGTTGCCTTGCGCAGAGCATAACTAGAGCTACAGATATGGGATTTTGGTGATCTTGCTGTCCCTAGAAAGATAAGGAAGAGACCTACAATTTCAGGTTTCTCAAGAATTGTCAAATTAGGCCAAAATCAAGGCTAAATTGGTTCCCGAGTTCTCTGGCACGGATCAATGCGCACTCCATGATGTTCCTTCACTTAAATGGGCCTAACTTACTCATCTTAAGCCCAGTTAAGGCATATGATACCTTGTTGGAAAGCTTATTCAGAGGCCCTAAATTTGGTCTTGGTTTAGGTCAGGATTAATAAGCGTAAATAGCAATTTACTGCCCCACAAGCAAGAGAGAGACGAAAATTAGAGAACTTTTACAATCATTGTTTTTGCTTTTACATTATTGGGCTTAATTACTAAACAGTGTTAATTTTTGGATTTTTCACTCATCCTGACCTTGTTGCCTTGTGCAGAACATAGCTAGAGCTGCAGATATCGGGTTTTGGTTATCTTGCTGTCCCTACATAGATAAGGAAGAGACCTACAATATCTGGTTTCACAAGAATTGTCAAATTAGGCCAAAATCAAGGCTAAATTGGGTCCCGAGTTCTCTGGCACGGATCAGTGCGCAGTCCATGATGTTCCTTCTCTTAAATGGGCCTAACTTACTCATCTTAAGCCCAATTAAGGCATATGTTACCTTGTGGGAAAGCTTATTCAGAGGCCCATAATTTGGTCTAGGGTTAGGTCAGGATTAATTTGAATAAATAGCAGTTAACAACAGCACAAGTGAGAGAGAGACGAAAATTTGACAACTTTTACCATCATTCTTTTTGCTTATACTTTATTGGGCTTAATTGGGCTTATTTACTAAACATTGTTATTTTTCGGATTTTTCACTCATCCTGACCTTGTTGCCTTGCGCAAAGCATAACTAGAGCTACAGATATCGGATTTTGGTGATCTTGCTGTCCCTAGAAATATAAGAAAGAGACCTACAATTTCAGTTTTCACAAGAATTGTCAAATTAGGCCTAAATCAAAGCTAAATTGGGTCCCGAGTTCTCTGTTACGGATCAGTGCGCAGTCCATGATGTTCCTTCACTTAAATGGGCCTGACTTACTCATCTTAAGCCCAATTAAGGCATCTGATACCTTGTTGGAAAGCTTATTCAGGGGCTCTTAATTTGGTCTAGGGTTAGGTCAGGATTAATAGACATAAATAGCAGTTTACAGCCGCACCAGCAAGAGAGAGACGAAAATTAGACAACCTTTACAATCATTGTTTTTGCTTTTACATTATTGGGCTTAATTGCTAAACATTGTTAATTTTCGGATTTTTAACTCATCCTGACCTTGTTGCCTTGCTAAGAGCATAACTAGAGCTACAGATGCCGGATTTTGGTGATCTTGCGGTCCCTATAAAGATAAGGAAGAGACCTACAATTTCACAAGAATGGTCAAATTAGGCCAAAATCAAGGCTAAATTGGGTCCCGAGTTCTCTGGCACGGATCAGTGCGCAGTCCATGATGTTCCTTCACTTAAATGGGCCAAACTTACTCATCTTAAGCCCAATTAAGGCATATTATACCTTGTTGGAATGCTTATTCAGATGCCCTTAATTTGGTCTAGGGTGATGTCAAAATTAATAAGCATAAATAGCAGCTTACAGCCACACAAGCCAGAGTGAGACAGAAATTAGACTACTTTTACAATCGTTGTTTTTGCTTTTACATTATTGGGCGTAATTGGGCTTAATTGCTAATCATTTGTCAATTTTCGGATTTTTCACTCATCCTGACCTTGTTGCCTTACGAAGAGCATAACTAGCGCTACAGATATCAGATTTTGGTGATCTTGCTGTCCCTAGAAAGATACGAAAGAGACCTACAATTTTAGGTGTCACAAGAATTGTCATATTAGGCCAAAATCAAGGCTAAATTGGGTCCTGAGATCTCTGATGAGGATCGGTCTTGCAGTCTATGACGTTCTTTCTCTTAAATGGGCCTAACTTACTCATCTTAAGCCCAATTAAGGCATATGATACCTTGTTGGAAAGCTTATTCAGAGGCCCTTAATTTGGTCTAGGGTTAGGTCAGGATTAATAAGCATAAATAGCAATTTACAGCCGCACAAGCAAGAGAGAGACGAAAATTAGACAACTTTTACAATCATTGTTTTTGCTTCTACATTATTGGGCTTAATTACTGTACAGTGTTAATTTTTGGATTTTTCACTCATCCTGACCTTGTTGCCTTGTGCAGAGCATAACTAGAGCTACAGATATTGGATTTTGGTGATCTTGCTGTCCCTAGAAAGATAAAGAAGAGACCTAAAATTTCAGGTGTCAAAAGAATTGTCAAATTAGGCCAAAATCAAGGCTAAATTGGGTCGCGAGTTCTCTGGCACGGATCATTACGCAGTCCATGATGCTCATTCACTTAAATGGGACTGACTTACTCATCTTAAGCCCAATTAAGGCATATGATACGTTGTTGGAAAGCTTATTCAGAGGCTCTTAATTTGGTCTAGGGTTAGGTCAGGATTAATAAACATAACTAGCATTTTACTGCCGCACAAGCAAGAAAGAGACGGAAATTAGACAACTTTTACAATCATTGTTTTTGGTTTTACATTATTTGGCTTAATTGCTAAACATTGTTAATTTTCGGATTTTTAACTCATCCTGACCTTGTTGCCTTGCGCAGAGCATAACTAGAGCTATAGTTGTCGGATTTTGGTGATCTTGCTGTCCCTAGAAAGATAAGGAAGAGACCTACAATTGCAGATTTCACAAGAATTGTTAAAATAGGCCAAAATCAAGGCTAAGTTGGGTCCCGAGTTTTTTGGCGCGGTTCAGTGTGCAGTCCATGATGTTCCTTCACTTAAATGGGCCAAACGTACTCATCTTAAGCCCAATTAAGGCATATGATATCTTGTGGGAAAGCTTATTCAGAGGCCCTTAATTTGGTCTAGGGTTAGGTCAGGATCAATAAGCATAAATAGCAGTTTACAGCCGCACAAGCCAGAGTTAGATAGAAATTAGATAACTTTTACAATCATTGTTTTTGCTTTTACATTATTGGGCGTAATTGGGCTTAATTGCTAAACGTTGTTAATTTTCTTATTTTTCACTCATCCCGACCTTGTTGCCTTCCGCAGAGCTTAACTAGAGCTACAGATATTGGATTTTGGTGATCTTGCGGTCCCTAGAAAGATAAGGAAGAGACCTACAATTTCAGGTGTCACAAGAATTGTCAAATTAGGCCAAAATCAAGGCTAAATTGGGTCTTGAGTTCTCTGGCGCGGATCAGTGCGCAGTCCATGATGTTCTTTCTCTTAAATGGGCCTAACTTACTCATCTTACGCCCAATTAAGGCATATGATACGTTGTTGGAAAGCTTATTCAGAGGCCCATAATTTTGTCTAGGGTTAGGTCAGGATTAATAAGAATAAATAGCAGTTTACAACCGCACAAGCGAGGGAGAGACAAAAATTTGACAACTTTTACCACCATTCTTTTTGCTTTTACATTATTGGGCTTAATTGCTAAACATTGTTAATTTTCGGATTTTTCACTCATCCTTACCTTGTTGCCTTGCGCAGAGCATAACTAGAGCTATAGATATCGGATTTTGGTGATCTTGCTGTCCCTAGAAAGATAAGGAAGAGACCTACAATTTCAGGTGTCACAAGAATTGTGAAATTAGGCCAAAATCAAGGCTAAATTGGGTCCCGAGTTCTCTGGCGAGGATCAATATGCAGTCCATGATGTTCCTTCTTTTAAATGGGCCTAACTTACTCATCTTAAGCCCAATTAAGGCATATGATATCTTGTGGGAAAGCTTATTCAGAGGCCCTTAATTTGGTCTAGGGTTAGGTCAGGATCAATAAGCATAAATAGCAGTTTACAGCCTCAAAACCCTGAGAGAGACGGAAATTAGACCACTTTTACAATCATTGTTTTTGCTTTTACATTATTGGGCTTAATTGCTAAACATTGTTAACTTTCGGATTTTTCACTCATCCTTACCTTGTTCCTTGCGCACAGCATAGCTTGAGCTACAGATATCGGATTTTGGTGATCTTGCTGTCCCTAGAAAGATAATGAAGAGACCTACAATTTCAGGTGTCACAAGAATTGTCAAATTAGGCCAAATTCAAGGCTAAATTGGGCCCCGAGTTCACTGGCGCGGATCAGTGCACAGTCCATGATGTTCCTTCTCTTAAATGGGCCTAACTTACTCATCTTAAGCACAATTAAGGCATATGATACCTTGTTGGAAAGCATATTCAGAGGCCATTAATTTGGCCAAGGGTTTGGACATGATTAATAAGAATAAATAGCAGTTTACAACCGTACAAGCGAGAGAGAGAGACGGAAATTAGTCAACTTTTACCATCATTGTTTTTGTTTTTACGTTATTGGGCTTAATTGCTAAACATTGTTAATTTTCGGATTTTTCACTCATCCTGACCTTGTTGCCTTGCACAGAGCATAACTAGAGCTATAGATATCGGATTTTGGTGATCTTGCTGTCCCTAGAAAGAGAAGGAAGAGACCTAGAATTTCGGGTTTCACAAGAATTGTCAAATAAGGCCAAAATCAAGGCTAAATTGGGTCACAAGTTCTCTGGCACGGATCAGTATGCAGTCCATGATGTTCCTTCACTTAAAAGGGAATAACTTACTCATATTAAGCCAAATTAAGGCATATGACACCATGTTGGAAAGCTTATTCAGAGGCCCTTAATTTGGTCTAGGGTTCGGTCAGGATTAATAAGCATAAATAGCAGTTTATAGCCGCACAACCCGAGAGAGACAGAAAATTAGACAACTTTTACAATCATTGTTTTTGCTTTTACATTATTGGGCTTAATTGCTAAACATCGTTAACTTTCGGATTTTTCACTCATCCTTACCTTGTTGCCTTGCGTACAAAGCATAACTAGAGCTACGGATATCGGATTTTGGTGATCTTCCTGTCCCTATAAAGATATGGAAGAGACCTATAATTTTTGGTTTCACAAGAATTGTCAAATTAGGCCAAAATCAAGGCTAAATTGGGTCCCGAGTTCTTTGGTGCGGATCGGTGCGTAGTCCATGATGTTCCTTCACTTAAATGGGCCTAACTTACTCATCTTAAGCCCAAATAAGGCATATGATACCATGTTGGAAAGCTTATTCAGAGGCCCTTAATTTGGTCTAGGGTTAGGTCATGATTAATAAGCATAAATAGCAGTTTACAGCCGCACAAGCCAGAGAGAGACGGAAATTAGACAACTTTTACAATCATTGTTTTTGTTTTTACATTATTGGGCTTAATTGCTAAACATTGTTAATTTTCGAATTTTTCACTCATCCAGACCTTGTTGCCTTGCACAGAGTATAACTAGAACTACAAATATCGGATTTTGGTGATCTTGCTGTCTCTAGAAAGATAAGGAAGAGACCTACAATTTCATGTGTCAGAAGAATTGTCAAATTAGGCCAAAATCAAAGCTAAATTGGGTCTCGAGTTCTCTGGCGCGGATCAGTGCGCTGTCGACCATGATCTTCATTCACTTGAATGCGCCTAACTTACTCATATTAAGCCCAATTATGGCATATGATACCTTGTTGGAAAGCTTATTCAGAGGCCCTTAATTGGTTCTAGGGTTAAGTCAGGATTAATTAACATAAATAGCCGTTTACAGTCGTACAAGCCAGAGAGGGACGAAAATTAGACAACTTTTACATTAATTGTTTTTGCGTTTACATTATTGGGATTAATTGGGTTAAATTGCTAAACATTGTTAATTTTCGGATTTTTCACTCATCCTTACCTTGTTGCCTTACGCGAGCATTACTAGAGCTTCGGATATCGGATTTTGGTGATCTTCCTGTCCCTAGAAAGATAAGGAAGAGACCTACAATTTCAGGTTTCACAAGAATTGTCAAATTAAGGCTAAATTTGGTCCCGAGTTCTCTGGTGCGGATAAGTGCGCAATCCATGATGTTCCTTCACTTAAATGGGCCTAACTTACTCATCTTAAGCCAATTAAGGAATATAATACCCTGTTGAAAAGCTTATTCAGAGGCCCTTAATTTGGTCTAGGGTTAGGTCAAGATTAACAAGCATAAATAGCAGTTTACCGCCGCACAAGCCAGAGAGAGACAGAAATTAGACAACTTTTATACTCATTATTTTTGCTTCTACATTATTGTGCTGAATTGCTAAACATTGTTAATTTTCGGATTTTTCAACCATCCTGACCTTGTTGCCTTGCACAGAGCATAACTAGAGCTACAGATATCGGATTTTGGTGATCTTGCTGACCCTAGAAAGATAAGGAAGAGACCTAGCATTTCAGGTTTCACAAGAATTGTCAAATTAGGCCAAAATCAAGGCTAAATCGGGACCCGAGTTCTCTGGCGCTGATCAGTGCGTAGTCGATTATTTTCCTTCACTTAAATGGGCCTAACTTACGCATCTTATGCCCAATTAAGGTATATGATACCTTGTTGGAAAGCCTATTTAGAGGCCCTTAATTTAGTGTAGGGTTAAGCTAGAATTAATAAGCAGAAATAGCAATTTACAGCCGCACAGGTCAGAGAGAGACGGAAATTAGAGAACTTTTACAATCATTGTTTTTGCTTTTACATTATTGGGCTTAATTGCTAAACCTTGCTAATTTTCGGATTTTTCACTCATCCTGACCTTGTTGCCTCTTGCGAGAACATAACTAGAGCTACAGCTTTCGGGTTAGGTCGGATTAATTAGCATAAGTAGCTTTAAAACCGCACATGAGAGCGGAAAATTAGACACCTTGGTGATCATTGTTTTTGCTTTTACATTATTGGGTTAATTGATAAACATTGTTAATTTTTCGATTTTTCACTTATCCTAAACTTGTTGCATTGTATCACTAGAATTGTCAAATTTCTAGAAAGATAAGGAAGAGACCTGCAATTTCAGGTCTCCATGAATCGTCAAATTAGGCCAAAATCAAGGATAAATTGTTTCCCGAGTTCGGATAATCGGCGCAATCCATGATGTTCCTTCACTTAAATGGGCTTAACTTACTCATCTTAAGCCCAATTAAGGCATATGATACCTTGTTGGAATGCTTATTCAGAGGCCCTTAATTTGGTCTAGGGTTAGGTCAGGATCAATAAGCATAAATAGCAGTTTACAGCCGCAAAACCCCGAGAGAGACGGAAATTAGACCACTTTTACAATCATGGTGTTTTTGCTTTTACATTATTGGGCTTAATTGCTAAACATTGTTAATTTTCGGATTTTTCACTCATCCTTACCTTGTTGCCTTGCATAGAGCATAGCCGGAGTTACTGATATCGGATTTTGGTGATCTTGCTGTCCCTAGAAAGATAAGGAAGAGACCTACAATTTCAGGTGTCACAAGAATTGTCAAATTAGGCCAAAATCAAGGCTAAATTGGGTCCCGAGTTCTCTGGCATAGATAAGTGTGCAGTCTATGATGTTCCTTCTCTTAAATGGGCCTAACTTACTCATCTTAAGCCCAATTAAGGCATATGATACCTTGTTGGAAAGCTTATTCAGAGGCCCTTAATTTGGTCTAGGGTTAGGTCAGGATTAATAAGCATGAATAGCAGTTTACAGCCGCACAAGATAGAGAGAGAGAGACGAAAATTAGGCAACCTTTACAATCGTTGTTTTTGCTTTTACATTATTGGGCTTAATTGCTAAACATTGTTAATTTTCGGATTTTTCACTCATCCTGACCTTGTTGCCTTGCGCAAAGCATAACTAGAGCTAAAAATGTCGGATTTTGGTGATCTTGCTGTCCCTAGAAAGATAAAAAAGAGACCTACAATTTCCGGTGTCACAAGAGTTGTCAAATTAGGCCAAAATCGAGGCTAAATGTGGTCCCGAGTTCTCTGGCGCGGTTCAGTGTGCAGTCCATGATGTTCCTTCTCTTAAAAGGGCCTAACTTACTCATCTTAAGCCCAATTAAGGCGTATGAATCCTTGTTGGAAAGCTTATTCAGAGACCCTTAATTTGGTCTAGGGTTATGTCAGGATTAATAAGCATAAAGAGCAGTTTATAGCTGCACAAGCCAGAGAGAGAGGGAAATAAGACAACTTTTACAATCATTGTTTTTGTTTTTACATTATTGGGCTTAATTGCTAAACATTGTTAATTTTCGAATTTTTCACTAATCCTGACCATGTTTCCTTGCGCAGAGCATAACTAGAGCTATCGATATCGGATTTTGGTGATCTTACTGTCCCTAGAAAGATAAGGAAGATACCAACAATTTCAGGTTTCACAAGAATTGTCAAATTAGGCCAAAATCAAGGCTAAATTGGGTCCCTAGTTCTCTGGCACGGATCAGTGCACAGTCCATGATGTTCCCTCACTTAAATGGGCCAAACTTACTCATCTTAAGCCCAATTAAGGCAAATGATACCTTGTTGGAAAGCTTATTCAGAGGCCCTTAATTTGGTCTTGGGTTAGGTCAGGATTAATAAGCATAAATAGTAGTTTACAGCCACACAAGCCAGAGAGAGACGGAAATTAGACAACTTTTACAATCATTGTTTTTGCTTTTAAATTATTGGGCTTAATTGTGCTTAATTGCTAAACATTGTTAATTTTAGGATTTTTCACTCATCCTAACCTTGTAGCATTGCGCATAGCATAACTTGAGCTACATATATCGGATTTTGGTGATCTTGCTGTCCCTAGAAAGATAAAGAAGAGACCTACAGTTTCAGGTTTCACAAGAATTGTCAAATTAGGCCAAAATCAAGGCTAAAATGGGGCCTGTGTTCTCTGGCGCGGATCAGTGTGCAGTCCATGATGTTCCTTCACTTAAATGGGCAAAACTTACTCATCTTAAGCCCAATTAAGGCAAATAATACCTTGTTGGAAAGCATATTCAGAGGCCCTTACCTTGGTATAGGGTTAGGTCAGGATTAATAAGCATAAATAGTAGTTTACAGCCACACAAGCCAGAGAGAGACGGAAATTAGACAACTTTTACAATCATTGTTTTTGCTTTTAAATTATTGGGCTTAATTGTGCTTAATTGCTAAACATTGTTAATTTTAGGATTTTTCACTCATCCTAACCTTGTAGCATTGCGCATAGCATAACTTGAGCTACATATATCGGATTTTGGTGATCTTGCTGTCCCTAGAAAGATAAGGAAGAGACCTACAATTTCAGGTTTCACAAGAATTGTCAAATTAGGCAAAAATCAAGGCTAAATTGGGTCCCGAGTTCTCTGGCGCGGATCAATGCACAGTACATGATGTTGATTCACTTAAATGGGCCTAACTTACTCATCTTAAGCCCAATTGAGGCACATGATACCGTGTTGGAAAGCTTATTCAGAGGCCCTTAATTTGGTCTAGTGATATGTCAGGATTAATAAGCATAAATAGCAGTTTACAGCCGCCCAAGCCAGAGAGAGAGACGAAAATTATACAACTTTTACAATCATTGTTTTGGCTTTTACATTATTGGGCTTAATTGGTCTAAATTGCTAAACATTGTTAATTTTCGGATTTTACACACATCCTGACCTTGTTGCCTTGCACAGAGCATAACTAGAGCTACAGATATCGGATTTTGGTGATCTTGCGGTACTTAGAAAGATAAGGAAGAGACCTACAATTTCAGGTGTAACAAGAATTGTCAAATTAGGCCAAAGTCAAGGCTAAATTGGGTCCCAAGTTCTCTGGCACGGATCATTGGGCAGTCCATGATGTTCCTTCACTGAAATGGGCCTAACTTACTCATCTTAAGCCCAATTAAGACATATGATACCTTGTTGGCAATCAGAGGCCCTTAATTTGATCTAGGGGTTAGGTCAGGATTAATTAGCATAAGTAGCAGTTTACAACCGCACATGCCAGAGAGAGACGAAAATTAGACAACTTTTACAATCATTGTTTTTGCTTTTACATTATTGGGCTTAATTGCTAAACATTGTTAATTTTTGGAATTTTCACTTATCCTGACCTTGTTGCATTGCGCATAGCATAACTAGAGCTACAAATACCGGATTTTGGTGATCTTGCTTTCCCTAGAAAGATAAGGAAGAGACCTGCAATTTCAGGTCTCCAAGAATCGTCAAATTAGGCCAAAATCAAGGATAAATTGTTTCCCGAGTTCGCTGGCGCGGATCAGTGCGCAGTACATGATGTTCCTTCACTTAAATGGGCTTAACTTACTCATCTTAAGCCCAATTAAGGCATATGATACCTTATTGGAATGCTTATTCAGAGGCCCTTAATTTGGTCTAGGGTTAGGTCAGGATTAATAAGCATAAATAGCAGTTTATAGCAGCAGAAGCCTGAGAGAGACGAAAATTAGACAACTTTTACAATCATTATTTTTGCTTTTACATTATTGGGCTTAATTCCTAAACATTGTTAATTTTCGGATTTTACACTCATCCAGACCTTGTTGCCTTGCGCAGAGAATAACTAGAGCTACAGATATTGGGTTTTGGTGATCTTGCAGTCCCTAGAAAGATAAGGAGGAGACCTACAATTTTAGGTTTCACAAGAATTGTCAAATTAGGCCAAAATCAAGGCTAAATTGGGTCCCGAGTTCTCTGGGACGGATCAATGCGTTGTCCATGATGTTTGTTCACTTAAATGCGCTAACTTACGCATCTTATGCCCAATTGAGGTATATGATACCTTGTTGGAAAGCTTATTTAGAGGCCCTAAATTTGGTCTAGGTTAGGTCAGTATTAGTAAGCATAAATAGTAGTTTACAACCGCACAATCCAGAGAGAGACTGAAATTAGACAACTTTTACAATCATTGTTTTGCTTATACATTATTGGGCTTAATTGCTAAACATTGTTAATTTTCGGATTTTTCACTTATCCTAACCTTGTTGCCTTGCGCAGAACATAACTAGAGCTACAGATATCAGATTTTGGTGATCTTGTTGTCCCTAGAGAGATAAGGAAGAGACCTACAGTTTCAGGTTTCACAATAATTGTCAAATTAGGCCAAAATCAATACATTGGGTGCTGAGTTCTCTGGCGCGGATCAGTGCGCAATCCATGATGTTCCTTCACTTAAATGGGCCTAACTTACTCATCTTAAGCCCAATCAAGGCATATGATACCTTGTTCGAAAGCGTATTCAAAGGCCGTTAATTTGGTCTAGACTTAGGTCAGGATTAATAAGCATAAATAGCAGTTTACAGCCGCACAAGCCAAAGAGAGACGGAAATTAGACAACTTTTACAATCATTGTTTTTGCTTTTACATTATTGGGCTTAATTGGGCTTATTTACTAAACATTGTTAATTTTCGGATTTTTCACTCATCTTGACCTTGTTGCCTTGCGCAGAGCATTAACTAGAGATACAAATATCGGATTTTGGTGATCTTGCTGTCCCTAGAAATATAAGGAAGACACCAACAATTTCATTTGACAAGAATTGTCAAATTAGGCCAAAATCAAGGCTAAATAGGGTCTCGAGTTCTCGTGCACGGATCAGTGCACAGTCCATGATGTTCCTTCATTTTAATGGGCCTAACTTACTGATCTTAAGCCCAATTATGGCATATGATACCTTGTTGGAAAGCTTATTCAGAGGCCCTTAATTTGGTCTAGGGTTAGGTCAGGATTAATAAGCATAAATAGCAGTTCACAGCCGTACAAGCCAGAGAGAGAGACGGAAATTAGACAACCTTTACGATCATTGTCTTGCTTTTACATTATTGGGCTTAATTGCTAAGCATTGTTAATTTTCGGATTTTTCACTCATCCTAACCTTGTTGCCTTTCGCAGAGGATAACTAGATCTATAGATATCGGATTTTGGTGATCTTGTTGTCCCTAGAAAGATAAGGAAGAGACCTACAATTTCAGGTTTCACAAGAATTGTCAAATTAGGCAAAAATCAAGGATAAATTGGGTCCCGAGTTCTCTGGCACGGATCAATGCACAGTACATGATGTTCATTCACTTAAATGGGCCTAACTTACTCATCTTAAGCCCAATTAAGGCACATGATACCGTGTTGGAAAGCTTATTCAGAGGCCCTTAATTTGGTCTAGGGATAGGTGAGGATTAACAAGCATAAATAGCAGTTTACAGCCGCCCAAGGCAGAGAGAGACGAAAATTATACAACTTTTACAATCATTGTTTTTTCTTTTACATTATTGGGCTTAATTGGTCTAAATTGCTAAACATTGTTAATTTTCGGATTTTTCACACATCCTGACCTTGTTGCCTTGCACAGAGCATAACTAGAGCTACAGATATCGGATTTTGGTGATCTTGAGGTCCTTAGAAAGATAAGGAAGAGACCTACAATTTCAGGTGTAACAAGAATTGTCAAATTAGGCCAAAGTCAAGGCTAAATTGGGTCCCAAGTTCTGTGGCACGGATCATTGGGCAGTCCATGATGTTCCTTCACTGAAATGGGCCTAACTTACTAATCTTAAGCCCAATCAAGACATATGATACCTTGTTGGAAATCAGAGGCCCTTAATTTGATCTAGGGTTAGGTCAGGATTAATTAGCATAAGTAGCAGTTTACAACCACACATGCCAGAGAGAGACGAAAATTAGACAACTTTTACAATCATTGTTTTTGCTTTTACATTATTGGGCTTAATTGCTAAACATTGTTAATTTTTGGATTTTTCACTTATCCTGAACTTGTTGCATTGCGCAGAGCATAACTAGAGCTACAAATACCGGATTTTGGTGATCTTGCTTTCCCTAGAAAGATAAGGAAGAGACCGACAATTTCAGGTCTCCAAGAATCGTCAAATTAGGCCAAAATCGAGGATAAATTGTTTCCCGAGTTCGCTGGCGCGGATCAGTGCGCAGTCCATGATGTTCCTTCACTTAAATGGGCTTAACTTACTCATCTTAAGCCCAATTAAGGCATATGATACCTTGTTGGAATGCTTATTCAGAGGCCCTTAATTTGGTCTAGGGTTAGGTCAGGATTAATAAGCATAAATAGCAGTTTATAGCCGCAGAAGCCTGAGAGAGACGAAAATTAGACAACTTTTACAATCATTATTTTTGCTTTTACATTATTGGGCTTAATTGATAAACATTTTTAATTTTCGGATTTTTCACTCATCCTGACCTTGTTGCCTTGCACAGAGCATAACTAGAGTTACAGATATCGGATTTTGGTGATCTTGCAGTCCCTAGAAAGATAAGGAAGAGACCTACAATTTCAGGTTTCACAAGAATTATCAAATTAGGCCAAAATCAAGACTAAATTGGGTCCCGAGTTCTCTAGCACAGATAAGTGTGCAGTCTATGATGTTCCTTCACTTAAATGGGCCTAACTTACTCATCTTAAGCCCAATTAAGGCATATGATACCTTGTTGGAAAGCTTATTCAGAGGCCCTTAATTTGGTCTAGGGTTAGGTCAAGATTAATAAGCATAAATAGCAGTTTACAGCCGCACAAGACAGAGAGAGACGAAAATTAGACAACCTTTACAATCATTGTTTTTGCTTTTACATTATTGGGCTTAATTGCTAAACATTGTTAATTTTTGGATTTTTCACTCATCCTGACCTTGTTGCCTTGCGCAAAGCATAACTAGAGCTACAAATATCGGATTTTGGTGATCTTGCTGTCCCTAGAAAGATAAAAAAGAGACCTACAATTTCAGGTTTCTAATAATGGTCAAATTAGGCCAAAATCAAAGCTAAATTGGGTCCCGAGTTCTCTAGCGCGGATCAGTGCAGAGTCGATGATATTCCTTCACTTAAATGGGCTTAACTTAGTCATGTTAAGCCCAATTAAGGCGTATGATACCTTGTTGGAAAGCTTATTCGGAGTCCCTTAATTTGGTCTAGGTGTTGGCAGGATTAATAAGCATAAATAGCAGTTTACAGCCGCACAAGCCAGAGAGAGAAGGAAATTAGACAACTTTTACAATCATTGTTTTTGCTTTTACATTATTGGGCTTTATTGCCAAACATTGTTAATTTTCGGATTTCTCACTCATCCTGACCTTGTTACCTTGCACAGAGCATAACTAGAGCTACAGATATCGGATTTTTGTGGTCTTGCCTTTCCTAGAAAGATAAGGAAGAGACCTACAATTTCCGGTTTCACAAGAGTTGTCAAATTAGGCCAAAATCAAGGCTAAATGTGGTCCCGAGTTCTCTGGCGCAGTTCACTGTGCAGTCCATGATGTTCCTTCACTTAAAAGGGTCTAACTTACTCATCTTAAGCCCAATTAAGGCATATGAATCCTTGTTGGAAAGCTTATTCAGAGGCCCTTAATTTGGTCTAGGGTTAGGTCAGGATTAATAAGCATAAAGAGCAGTTTACAGCCGCACAAGCCAGAGAGAGAGGGAAATAAGACAACTTTTACAATCATTGTTTTTGTTTTTACATTATTGGGCTTAATTTCTAAACATTGTTAATTTTCGAATTTTTCACTAATCCTGACCATGTTGCCTTGCGCAGAGCATAACTAGAGCTATCGATATCGGATTTTGGTGATCTTGCTGTCCCTAGAAAGATAAGGAAGATACCAACAATTTCAGGTTTCACAAGAATTGTCAAATTAGGCCAAAATCAAGGCTAAATTGGGTCCCTAGTTCTCTGGCACGGATCAGTGCACAGTCCATGATGTTCCTTCACTTAAATGGGCCAAACTTACTCATCTTAAGCCCAATTAAGGCAAATGATACCTTGTTGGAAAGCTTATTCAGAGGCACTTAATTTGGTCTTGGGTTAGGTCAGAATTAATAAGCATAAATAGTTGTTTACAGCCACACAAGCCAGAGAGAGACGGAAATTAGACAACTTTTACAATCATTGTTTTTGCTTTTAAATTATTGGGCTTAATTGTGCTTAATTGCTAAACATTGTTAATTTTAGGATTTTTCACTCATCCTAACCTTGTAGCATTGCGCATAGCATAACTTGAGCTACATATATCGGATTTTGGTGATCTTGCTGTCCCTAGAAAGATAAAGTAGAGACCTACAGTTTCAGGTTTCACAAGAATTGTCAAATTAGGCCAAAATCAAGGCTAAAATGGGGCCTGAGTTATCTGACTCGGATCAGTGTGCAGTCCATGATGTTCCTTCACTTAAATGGGCCTAACTTACTCATCTTAAGCCCAACTAAGGCATACGATACCTTTTTGGAAAGCTTATTCAGAGACCTTTAATTTGGTCTAGACTTAGGTCTGGATCAATAAGCATAAATAGCAGTTTACAGCCACACAAGTCAGAGAGAGATGGAAATTAGATAATTTTTACAATCATTGTTTTTGCTTTTACATTATTGGGCTTAATTGGACTTAATTGCTAAACATTGTTAATTTTCGAATTTATCAATCATCTTAACCTTGTTGCCTTTCGTAGAGCAAAACTAGAGCTACAGATATCGGATTTTGGTGATCTTGCTGTCCCTAGAAAGATACGAAAGAGGCCTACAATTTCAGGTGACACAATAATTGTCAAATTAGGCTAAAATCAAGGCTAAACTGGGTCCCGAGTTCTCTGGCACGGATCAGTGCACAATCCATGATGTTCCTTAACTTAAATGGGCCTAACTTACTCATCTTAAGCCCAATTAAGGCATATGATACCTTGTTGGAAAGCTTATTCAGAGGCCCTTAATTTGGTCTAGGGTTAGGTCAGGAATACTAAGCATAGATAGCAGTTTACAGCCACACAAGCCAGAAAGAGACGGAAATTAGACAACTTTTACAATCATTGTTTTTGCTTTTACATTATTGGGCTTAATTGCTAAACAATGTTGATTTTCCGATTTTTCACTCATCCTGAACTAGTTGCCATGCACAGAGCATAACTAGAGCTACAGATATCGGATTTTGGTGATCTTGCTGTCCCTAGAAAGATAAGGAAGAGACCTACATTTCACAAGAATTGACAAATTGACCAAAATTATGGCTAAATTGGGTCCCGAGTTCTCTGGCGCGGATCAGTGTGCAGTCCATGATGTTCCTTCACTTAAATGGGCCTAACTTACTCATCTTAAGCCCAATTAAGGCACATGATACCGTGTTGGAAAGCTTATTCAGAGGCCCTTAATTTGGTCTAGGGATAGGTCAGGATTAATAAGCATAAATAGCAATTTACAGCCGCCCAAGCCAGAGAGAGACGAAAATTATAAAACTTTTACAATCATTGTTTTTGCTTTTACATTATTGGGCTTAATTGGTCTAAATTGCTAAACATTGTTAATTTTGGGATTTTTCACACATCCTGACCTTGTTGCCTAGCACAGAGCATAATTAGGGCTACAGATATCGGATTTTGGTGATCTTGCGGTCCTTAGAAAGATAAGGAAGAGACCTACAATTTCAGGTGTAACAAGAATTGTAAAATTAGGCCAAAGTCAAGGCTAAATTGGGTCCCAAGTTCTCTGGCACGGGTCATTGGGCAGTCCATGATGTTCCTTCACTGAAATGGGCCTAACTTACTCATCTTAAGCCCAATTAAGACATATGATACCTTGTTGGAAATCAGAGGCCCTTAATTTGATCTAGGGTTAGGTCAGGATTAATTAGCATAAGTAGCAGTTTACAACCGCACATGCCAGAGAGAGACGAAAATTAGACAACTTTTACAATCATTGTTTTTGCTTTTACATTATTGGGCTTAATTGCTAAACATTGTTAATTTTTGGATTTTTCACTTCTCCTGACCATGTTGCATTGCGCAGAGCATAACTAGAGCTACAAATTCCGGATTTTGGTGATCTTGCTTTCCCTAGAAAGATAAGGAAGAGACCTGCAATTTCAGGACTCCAAGAATCGTCAAATTAGGACAAAATCAAGGATAAATTGTTTCCCGAGTTCGCTGGCGCGGATCAGTGCGCAGTCCATGATGTTCCTTCACTTAAATGGGCTTAACTTACTCATCTTAAGCCCAATTAAGGCATATGATACCTTGTTGGAAAGCTTATTCAGAGGCCCTTAATTTGGTCTAGGGTTAGGTCAGGATTAATAAGCATAAATAGCAGTTTATAGCCGCAGAAGCCTGAGAGAGACGAAAATTAGACAACTTTTCCAATCATTATTTTTGCTTTTACATTATTGGGCTTAATTGATTAACATTTTTAATTTTCGGATTTTTCACTCATCCTGACCTTGTTGCCTTGCCCAGAGCATAACTAGAGTTACAGATATCGGATTTTGGTGATCTTGCAGTCCCTAGAAAGATAAGGAAGAGACCTACAATTTCAGGTTTCACAAGAATTGTCAAATTAGGCAAAAATCAAGGCTAAATTGGGTCCCGAGTTCTCTGGCGCGGATCAATGCACAGTACATGATGTTCATTCACTTAAATGGGCCTAACTTACTCATCTTAAGCCCAATTAAGACATATGATACCTTGTTGGAAATCAGAGGCCCTTAATTTGATCTAGGGTTAGGTCAGGATTAATTAGCATAAGTAGCAGTTTAAAACCGCACATGCCAGAGAGAGACGAAAATTAGACAACTTTTACAATCATTGTTTTTGCTTTTACATTATTGGGCTTAATTGCTAAACATTGTTAATTTTTGGATTTTTCACTTATCCTGAACTTGTTGCATTGCGCAGAGCATAACTAGAGCTACAAATACCGGATTTTGGTGATCTTGCGTTCCCTAGAAAGATAAGGAAGAGACCTGCAATTTCAGGTCTCCAAGAATCGTCAAATTAGGCCAAAATCAAGGATAAATTGTTTCCCGAGTTAGATGGCGCGGATCAGTGCGCAGTCAATGATGTTCCTTCAATTAAATGGTCTTAACTTACTCATCTTAAGCCCAATTAAGGCATATGATACCTTGTTGGAATGCTTATTCGAGGCCCTTAATTTGGTCTAGGGTTAGATCTGGATTAATAAGCATAAATAGCAGTTTATAGCCGCAGAAGCCTGAGAGAGACGAAAATTAGACAACTTTTACAATCATTATTTTTGCTTCTACATTATTGGGCTTAATTGATAAACATTTTTAATTTTCGGATTTTTCACTCATCCTGACCTTGTTGCCTTGCACAGAGCATAACTAGTGTTACAGATATCGGATTTTGGTGATCTTGCAGTCCCTAGAAAGATAAGGAAGAGACCTACAATTTCAGGTTTCACAAGAATTATCAAATTAGACCAAAATCAAGACTAAATTGGGTCCCGAGTTCTCTGGCACAGATAAGTGTGCAGTCTATGATGTTCCTTCACTTAAATGGGCCTAACTTACTCATCTTAAGCCCAATTAAGGCATATGATACCTTGTTGGAAAGCTTATTCAGAGGCCCTTAATTTGGTCTAGGGTTAGGTCAAGATTAATAAGCATAAATAGCAGTTTACAGCCGCAAAAGACAGAGAGAGACGGAAATTAGACAACCTTTACAATCATTGTTTTTGCTTTTACATTATTGGGCTTAATTGCTAAACATTGTTAATTTTTGGATTTTTCACTCATCCTGACCTTGTTGCCTTGCGCAAAGCATAACTAGAGCTACAAATATCGGATTTTGGTGATCTTGCTGTCACTAGAAAGATAAAAAAGAGACCTACAATTTCAGGTTTCTAATAATAGTCAAATTAGGCCAAAATCAAGGCTAAATTGGGCTTAACTTAGTCATCTTAAGCCCAATTAAGGCATATGATACCTTGTTGGAAAGCTTATTCGGAGGCCCTTAATTTGGTCTAGGTGTTGGCAGGATTAGTAAGCATAAATAGCAGTTTACAGCCGCACAAGCCAGAGAGAGAAGGAAATTAGACAACTTTTACAATCATTGTTTTTGCTTTTACATTATTGGGCTTTATTGCCAAACATTGTTAATTTTCGGATTTCTCACTCATCCTGACCTTGTTACCTTGCACAGAGCATAACTAGAGCTACAGATATCGGATTTTTGTGGTCTTGCCGTTCCTAGAAAGATAAGGAAGAGACCTACAATTTCCGGTTTCACAAGAGTTGTCAAATTAGGCCAAAATCAAGGCTAAATGTGGTCCGGTTCTCGGTTCATGGTTGTGTTCTTCTTAGGGTTTTTTGTTGGTTTGGTTTGTTGTTGGGGGGGTTGTTGGTTTGGGGGGAGAGGATTGAATTTTAATTTGTTTTTGTTTTATTATTGGGTTTTTGAACATTGTTAATTTTGTTTTCTATCGATTGTTCCTTGGAGATAATGAGTGTATGGTTTTTGTGGTTTGGTTTAGAAAGATAAGGAAGAGACTAAATTTCTTCAAGGTTGTCAAATTAGGCCAAAATCAAGGCTAAATGTGGTCCCGAGTTCTCTGGCGCAGTTCACTGTGCAGTCCATGATGTTCCTTCACTTAAAAGGGCTTAACTTACTCATCTTAAGCCCAATTAAGGCATATGAATCCTTGTTGCAAAGCTTATTCAGAGGCCCTTAATTTGGTCTAGGGTTAGGTCTGGATTAATAAGCATAAAGAGCAGTTTACAGCCGCACAAGCCAGAGAGAGAGGGAAATAAGACAACTTTTACAATCATTGTTTTTGCTTTTACATTATTGGCCTTAATTGCTAAACATTGTTAATTTTCGAATTTTTCACTAATCTTGACCATGTTGCCTTGCGCAGAGCATAACTAGAGCTTTCGATATCGGATTTTGGTGATCTTGCTGTCCCTAGAAAGATAAGGAAGATACCAACAATTTCCGGTTTCACAAGAATTGTCAAATTAGGCCAAAATCAAGGCTAAATTGGGTCCCTAGTTCTCTGGCACGGATCAGTGCACAGTCCATGATGTTCCTTCACTTAAATGGGCCAAACTTACTCATCTTAAGCCCAATTAAGGCAAATGATACCTTGTTGGAAAGCTTATTCAGAGGCACTTAATTTGGTCTTGGGTTAGGTCAGAATTAATAAGCATAAATAGTTGTTTACAGCCACACAAGCCAGAGAGAGGCGGAAATTAGACAACTTTTACAATCATTGTTTTTGCTTTTAAATTATTGGTCTTAATTGTGCTTAATTGCTAAACATTGTTAATTTTAGGATTTTTCACTCATCCTAACCTTGTAGCATTGCGCATAGCATAACTTGAGCTACATATATCGGATTTTGGTGATCTTGCTGTCCCTAGAAAGATAAAGTAGAGACCTACAGTTTCAGGTTTCACAAGAATTGTCAAATTAGGCCAAAATCAAGGCTAAAATGGGGCCTGAGTTATCTGGCTCGGATCAGTGTGCAGTCCATGATGTTCCTTCACTTAAATGGGCCTAACTTACTCATCTTAAGCCCAACTAAGGCATACGATACCTTTTTGGAAAGCTTATTCAGAGACCTTTAATTTGGTCTAGACTTAGGTCTGGATCAATAAGCATAAATAGCAGTTTACAGCCACACAAGTCAGAGAGAGATGGAAATTAGATAATTTTTACAATAATTGTTTTTGCTTTTACATTATTGGGCTTAATTGGACTTAATTGCTAAACATTGTTAATTTTCGAATTTATCAATCATCTTAACCTTGTTGCCTTGCGCAGAGCAAAACTAGAGCTACAGATATCGGATTTTGGTGATCTTGCTGTCCCTAGAAAGATACGGAAGAGGCCTACAATTTCAGGTTACACAATAATTGTCAAATTAGGCTAAAATCAAGGCTAAACTGGGTCCCGAGTTCTCTGTCACGGATCAGTGCACAATCCATGATGTTCCTTAACTTAAATGGGCCTAACTTACTCATCTTAAGCCCAATTAAGGCATATGATACCTTGTTGGAAACACTACAACAGAAATGACTTTAGATAGCATTTCCGGATGCCTTTTAATAGCGTTTGTAACCGCTATCTATGCCACCGCTATTAAAAGTCGTTAGCAAAGATAGCATTTAAGAAATGCTATTAAAAGGTGACCTTAGATAGCGTTTCCGTGTACAAACGCTATCTAAAGTCTGCCTTTAGATAGCGTTTGTACACGGAACCACTATCTAAAGTCTGACTTTAGATAGCATTTGTTAATACAAATGCTATCTAAAGTCAGCCTTTAGATAACGTTTGTTTTAACAAATGCTATCTAAAGGCAGACTTTAGATAGCGTTTGTACGCGGAACCGCTATCTAAAGTATGACTTTAGATAGCATTTGTTAATACAAATGCTATCTAAAGTCAGCCTTTAGATAGCGTTTGTTTTAACAAATGCTATCTAAAGGCAGACTTTAGATAGCGTTTGTACACGGAACCGCTATCTAAAGTCTGACTTTAGATAGCATTTGTTAATACAAATGCTATCTAAAGTCAGCCTTTAGATAGCGTTTGTTTTAACAAATGCTATCTAAAGGCATACTTTAGATAGCATTTGTATTAACAAATGCTATCTAAAGTCTGCCTTTAGATAGCATTTGTGAAAACAAACGCTATCTATTCCCTTTTTTTTTTTTTAGTTTACCTATTTCTTAACTTTACCTATTCCTGCATATTGTTTATAAAAAACAGAAGGTTTACACAAAGAAATGAAGCACAATCCATATGCATATATAACAAGCTACTTTGACAATTCATACTCATTGATAATATTAACAATGATCAATAAACTGAAATCATCATCATCATCCGTGCATTCTAAGCATTTGAAGATTCTACAGAACTTCTAGGGAAACTCTAATTTAAAGGAATAAAATTACAAGATGTAAATACAGATATTAATTTATAAGTATCTGTATATCTGAACTATTTTACAACCAAACAGTTTTATAATACAATTTCTCCTTATTTCATATCATTTAACTGATTTAACAATATTTTGTGGTTATTCAGAGCTGAGCAGAGTTATTGGCGATGGCTCCAACATCATTGAGAAGGGGAATCAGTTGACCTGCCTGGTATTTCTCCAAAACAGCTGCAAGACCCAAGTGATAAAATGTTAAAAAGACCAAAAATGAAGATAGAAAAATAACAATTTATTTGGCCTTCCCCTCAATAGTCATGGAAGATAAAGCAGATAGGGACTGAATAGAAAGGAAGCAAAAGGGAGAGTGGCCTTCTGTCACAACCACCAATGTGCTTTCCTCCAATAAACACGTTAGGCACGATCCTAAGCCCCCGTCCACTCAGCTAGTGCTAATCGGATATCACCCCCATCACCTTCAAATAGGTAAAGAAAATGATTGAAAAACCAAATGCTAACAAATTAGTTTGTTGAAATTAATGAATAACAGACCCTCCGAGCGAAGAGAATAGACCCCAATTTAGGGGTTAGATAGACTTTATTTTTGCATATTCCACATTCATAATGCAAAAAGCATAGCATAAAACAGAAAAATGAGTGCTAACAGAAAAGAAGTAACATACAGTTCAATAATGGAAACATACGAGATAATGATGCTTCTAGCTTGTCATGTCTTGTTAAGCAACGGCTAATGATATTATGGACCCTCCGACGGATGTTGCTTGCACCTGAATGACGAAACACGAGTCTAAAATATAAGTACTATATTCAATTGCAAATACTAGATTTTGTACATGACACAAGAAGTTGATTACCTCTTCCCACTGGAGTTTTGCCAAATAAGATGCGAGAAGACTTGGAGATTGACAAATCAAGACGATTGTAGATAATGTAGGCAACAAAGAGAAAGAAAAACCCAGAAATCAACATCGAGGCTCCCCGAGCATAGAAAGACTGTTGAACTTATAATAGACCTGCAATATAAGCAATGGTAATCATTAAGCACTATAACAAAAACCAATGTTATACATCAAAACAAAACAAGACACTATCTTTGTAAAGTAAGCAATATAGTCCATAATTTCTCTCTTTCTTCCTGGTTCTTGCATCTAGCAATCCCTCTAACCCCTATTTCATTTTCTCGACAGGGTATACTTGCAACAATGGTAACAAGCTATATAAAAGTAAACAAAACACATTCACATATAAATATATCAGCAAATCATCACCCAGTTCAATAATGCGACCAGTCCATAAAATTTAGGATGTTACTTTTCCTTTTTATTTTCATAATAATAAAAAAAGAAAACTGTATGTTGCTTTTGTCATGATCTTCGAGTCTGCACAAAGTGCTAATATCACAAATCAGTCTTCGATACAGCAGCTAGGCTACATTCAACAAGAGTCTTAGGAACATTTGGCTATCATGCTCCCGAGTATGCCCTTGAATTCTACCTTCCTCATAGTTTGTTTGAGATCCAGTTATGGTCAATTGTGCATGATTAAAGAAAGGATTGAGTTGATTTTTAACTTATAGCTATATTGTTCCCCCATTAACATGAAGCAGGTTTAATAACTAAACATAGCCTTCTTATATGCAAAATGAAGAATGTCTACATTGGCATAACACAAATAAGTAGAATACATCTTTAGAATATGTGGGCTTCTTGTTGGCTAATATTTGATATCCAATCCTTAATAAAACACTAACCTTATTTTTGTAATAAAAATACGAGCAATGATACATGCACAAAAGTTTTCAACAGAGTCGAAACTATGCAAATCTTGAAATTTAAAACCTGCTTGTTTCTTACTAATCAATTACAACTTGCTCCATTCACTATATAATACATAAAAATTGATTTTCAAGCATCATTTTCTTTGTTATAGTTAGGATAATTTCAAGTGCAACTAAATGTTGAAACCTGATCTATAGGCTTGTCCTTAATCTTCGACACTTCATTTTTTGGTATGATCCCAGGGTAAAGCCTTTGCAAATCTTCCAGGGTTTTCAACACCACCTGCAATATGAAATATAGAAGATAAACTTATAAGGGAGGCAAGAATAAAGAAGGAATGCTATCTTTTTCCTCTGAATAGAAAGAAATTAATAATAATGCACCTCACGTAAGGAAGCAGAGCTGTTACATGTAACCAGATCCATGATGTCCCTGAAAGCAAAGATCTTTTTATGGATCTCCACCATTAAAATCAATTGGTCTGCACCTACAAATGACAACTCCATTGACTCTCCAGTTCCTTTGTTCTGAGACTTTGAAGACTTCTTGGGGCAGGCGAACAAAAATAATCAAATAAAAAAACTAAAATAACAAATAATTAAGGAAAAAATTAACATGAACCCGCAAAGGGAAGGAGCCAGGCGAACGAAAATTGTGGCAGAGCTGGCGAGGTCGCGACCGTTTGAGTTGGAGTTGGGACCAACGTGGGTCGCAAGATCAGTTTATGATTCGTCTGGGTCGCATGGTTTTGGGTCAATAGGGCGCGCAACGGCGGAGCAGGCTGGCACAGGCGGCGTCGAAGTGGTCCGCTGGTGTTGACAGGTGTGGAGTTTGATTTGATCCGGGAAAGGCGGAGGAGCCGTGGTGTGGAGAGGAGAGTTGAAACGGGTAGGGGAGAAGAAGATGAACAGGGGTATGTGAGACGAGTGAGTTAGAGACTCAGAGTGAAGAGAGGCAACCCTAGACTGAGAATGGAAGGATAAAACGTGCGCGCGGGAATTAGCAAACACCTAAGATAGCGTTTCTAATTTTAAACGCTATCTAAAGTTGATTTTATTTTATTTATTTATTGCAAATTAGAAAAGATAGCGTTTCCGTGTGGAACCGCTATCTTAGGTGGTTAGTTAAGATAGCGCTTCTTAAAGGAAGTGCTATCTTTTCCTGCAGCTTGACTTTTAATAGCGGTTCCTTAAGGAAACGATATCTTAGGTGATACTTAAGATAGTGTTTCCTTAAGGAACCGCTATTAAAAGTCACCCCATCACTTTTAATAGCATTTCCGCACGGAAATGCTATAAAAGGTGCACTATCTAAAGTCTAATATGTTGCAGTGAAAGCTTATTCACAGGCCCTTAATTTGGTCTAGGGTTAGGTCAGGAATAATAAGCATAGATAGCAGTTTACAGCCACACAAGCCAGAAAGAGACGGAAATTAGACAACTTTTACAATCATTGTTTTTGCTTTTACATTATTGGGCTTAATTGCTAAACAATGTTGATTTTCCGATTTTTCACTCATCCTGAACTTGTTGCCATGCACAGAGCATAACTAGAGCTACAGATATCGGATTTTGGTGATCTTGCTGTCCCTAGAAAGATAAGGAAGAGACCTACATTTCACAAGAATTGACAAATTGGCCAAAATTATGGCTAAATTGGGTCCCGAGTTCTCTGGCGCGGATCAGTGTGCAGTCCATGATGTTCCTTCACTTAAATGGGTCTAACTTACTCATCTTAAGCCCAATTAAGGCACATGATACCGTGTTGGAAAGCTTATTCAGAGGCCCTTAATTTGGTCTAGGGATAGGTCAGGATTAATAAGCATAAATAGCAGTTTACAGCCGCCCAAGCCAGAGAGAGACGAAAATTATACAACTTTTACAATCATTGTTTTTGCTTTTACATTATTGGGCTCAATTGGTCTAAATTGCTAAACATTGTTAATTTTGGGATTTTTCACACATCCTGACCTTGTTGCCTAGCACAGAGCATAATTAGAGCAACAGATATAGGATTTTGGTGATCTTGCGGTCCTTAGAAAGATAAGGAAGAGACCTACAATTTCAGGTGTAACAAGAATTGTCAAATTAGGCCAAAGTCAAGGCTAAATTGGGTCCCAAGTTCTCTGGCACGGATCATTGGGCAGTCCATGAAGTTCCTTCACTGAAATGGGCCTAACTTACTCATCTTAAGCCCAATTAAGACATATGATACCTTGTTGGAAATCAGAGGCCCTTAATTTGATCTAGGGTTAGGTCAGGATTAATTAGCATATGTAGCAGTTTACAACCGCACATGCCAGAGAGAGACGAAAATTAGACAACTTTTACAATCATTGTTTTTGCTTTTACATTATTGGGCTTAATTGCTAAACATTGTTAATTTTTGGATTTTTCACTTATCCTGAACTTGTTGCATTGCGCAGAGCATAACTAGAGCTACAAATACCGGATTTTGGTGATCTTGCGTTCCCTAGAAAGATAAGGAAGAGACCTGCAATTTCAGGTCTCCAAGAATCGTCAAATTAGGCCAAAATCAAGGATAAATTGTTTCCCGAGTTCGCTGACGCGGATCAGTGCGCAGTACATGATGTTCCTTCACTTAAATGGGCTTAACTTACTCATCTTAAGCCCAATTAAGGCATATGATACCCTGTTGGAATGCTTATTCAGAGGCCCTTAATTTGGTCTAGGGTTAGGTCAGGATTAATAAGCATAAATAGCAGTTTATAGCCGCAGAAGCCTGAGAGAGACGAAAATTAGACAACTTTTACAATCATTATTTTTGCTTTTACATTATAGGGCTTAATTGATAAACATTTTTAATTTTCGGATTTTTCACTCATCCTGACCTTGTTGCCTTGCACAGAGCATAACTAGAGTTACAGATATTGGATTTTGGTGATCTTGCAGCCCCTAGAAAGATAAGGAAGAGACCTACAATTTCAGGTTTCACAAGAATTGTCAAATTAGGCCAAAATGAAGGCTAAATTGGGTCCCGAGTTCTCTGGCACAGATAAGTGTGCAGTCTATGATCTTCCTTCACTTAAATGGGCCTAACTTACTCATCTTAAGCCCAATTAAGGCATATGATACCTTGTTGGAAAGCTTATTCAGAGGCCCTTAATTTGGTCTAGGGTTAGGTCAAGATTAATAAGCATAAATAGCAGTTTACAGCCGCACAAGACAGAGAGAGACGGAAATTAGACAACTTTTACAATCATTGTTTTTGCTTTTACATTATTGGGCTTAATTGCTAAACATTGTTAATTTTCGGATTTTTCACTCATCCTGACCTTGTTGCCTTGCGCAAAGCATAACTAGAGCTACAAATATCGGATTTTGGTGATCCTGCTGTCCCTAGAAAGATAAAAAAGAGACCTACAATTTCAGGTTTCTAATAATTGTCAAATTAGGCCAAAATCAAGGCTAAATTGGGTCCCGAGTTCTCTAGCGCGGATCAGTGCAGAGTCCATGATATTCCTTCACTTAAATGGGCTTAACTTAGTCATCTTAAGCCCAATTAAGGCATATGATACCTTGTTGGAAAGCTTATTCGGAGGCCCTTAATTTGGTCTAGGTGTAGGCAGGATTAATAAGCATAAATAGCAGTTTACAGCCGCACAAGCCAGAGAGAGAAGGAAATTAGACAACTTTTACAATCATTGTTTTTGCTTTTACATTATTGGGCTTTATTGCCAAACATTGTTAATTTTCGGATTTCTCACTCATCCTGACCTTGTTACCTTGCACAGAGCATAACTAGAGCTACAGATATCGGATTTTTGTGGTCTTGCCGTTCCTAGAAAGATAAGGAAGAGACCTACAATTTCCGGTTTCACAAGAGTTGTCAAATTAGGCCAAAATCAAGGCTAAATGTGGTCCCGAGTTCTCTGGCGCGGTTCAGTGTGCAGTCCATGATGTTCCTTCACTTAAAAGGGCCTAACTTACTCATCTTAAGCCCAATTAAGGCATATGAATCCTTGTTGGAAAGCTTATTCAGAGGCCCTTAATTTGGTATAGGGTTAGGTCAGGATTAATAACCATAAATAGTAGTTTACAGCCCCACAAGCCAGAGAGAGACGGAAATTAGACAACTTTTACAATCATTGTTTTTGCTTTTAAATTATTGGGCTTAATTGTGCTTAATTGCTAAACATTGTTAATTTTAGGATTTTTCACTCATCCTAACCTTGTAGCATTGCACATAGCATAACTTGAGCTACATATATCGGATTTTGGTGATCTTGCTGTCCCTTGAAAGATAAAGAAGAGACCTACAGTTTCAGGTTTCACAAGAATTGTCAAATTAGGCCAAAATCAAGGCTAAATTGGGGCCTGAGTTCTCTGGCACTGATCAGTATGCAGTCCATGATGTTACTTCACTTAAATGGGCCAAACTTACTCATCTTAAGCCCAACTAAGGCATACGATACCTTTTTGGAAAGCTTATTCAGAGGCCCTTAATTGGTTCTAGACTTAGGTCTGGATCAATAAGCATAAATAGCGAGTTCTGACCACACAAGTCAGAGAGAGATGGAAATTAGATAATTTTTACAATCATTGTTTTTGCTTTTACATTATTGGGCTTAATTACTAAACATTGTTAATTTTCGAATTTATCAATCATCTTAACCTTGTTGCCTTGCGCAGAGCATAACTAGAGCTACAGATATCAGATTTTGGTGATCTTGCTGTCCCTAGAAAGATACGGAAGAGGCCTACAATTTCAGGTTACACAAGAATTTGCAAATTAGGCTAAAATCAAGGCTAAATTGGGTCCCGAGTTCTCTGGCACGGATCAGTGCACAGTCCATGATGTTCCTTAACTTAAATGGGCCTAACTTACTCATCTTAAGCCCAATTAAAGCATATGATACCTTGTTGGAAAGCTTATTCAGAGGCCCTTAATTTGGTCTTGGGTTAGGTCAGGATTAGTAAGCATAGATAGCAGTTTACAGCCACACAAGCCAGAGAGAGACGGAAATTAGACAACTTTTACAATCATTGTTTTTGCTTTTACATTATTGGGCTTTATTGCCAAACATTGTTAATTTTAGGATTTTTGATTCATCCTGACCTTGTTACCTTACTCAGAGTATAACTAGAGCGACAGATATCGGATTTTGGTGATCTTGATGTCCCAAGAAAGATAAGGAAGAGACCTACAATTTCAGATTTCCAAAGAATTGTCAAATTAGCAAAAAATCAAGGCTAAATTGGGTCCCGAGTTCTCTGGCACGGTTTAGTGCGCAGTCCATGATGTTCCTTCACTTAAATGGACCTAACTTACTCATCTTAAGCCCAACTAAGGCATACGATACCTTTTTGGAAAGCTTATTCAGAGACCTTTAATTTGGTCTAGACTTAGGTCTGGATCAATAAGCATAAATAGCAGTTTACAGCCACACAAGCCAGAGAGAGATGGAAATTAGATAATTTTTACAATCATTGTTTTTGCTTTTACATTATTGGGCTTAATTGGACTTAATTGCTAAACATTGTTAATTTTCGAATTTATCAATCATCTTAACCTTGTTGCCTTGCGCGGAGCATAACTAGAGCTATAGATATCAGATTTTAGTGATCTTGCTGTCCCTAGAAAGATACGGAAGAGGCCTACAATTTCATGTTACACAATAATTGTCAAATTAGGCCAAAATCAAGGCTAAATTGGGTCCCGAGTTCTCTGGCGCGGTTCAATGCACAGTACATGATGTTCATTCACTTAAATGAGCGTAACTTACTCATCTTATGCCCAATTAAGGCAATTGATACCTTGTTGGAAAGCTTATTCAGAGGCCCTTAATTTGGTCTTGGGTTATGTCAGGATTAATAAGCATAAATAGCAGTTTACAGCCGTCCAAGCAGGAGAGAGACGGAAATTTGACAACTTTTACAATCATTGTTTTTGCTTTTACATTATCGGGCTTAATTGCTAAACATTGTTAATTTTCGGATTTTTCACTCTTCATGACCTTGTTGCCTTGCGCAGAGCATAACTAGAGCTACAGATATCGGATTTTGGTGATCTTGCTGTCCCTAGAAAGATAAAGTGAGACCTACAATTTCAGGTTTCCAAGAATTGTCAAATTAGGCCAGAATCAAGGCTAAATTGTTTCCCGAGTTCGCTGGCGCGGATCAGTGCGCAGTCCATGATTTTCCTTCACTTAAATGGACCTAACTTACTCATCTTAAGCCCAATTATGGCATATGATACCTTGTTGGAAAGTTTATTCAGAGGCCCTTAATTTGGTCTAGGGTTAGGTCAGGATTAATAAGCATAAATAGTAGTTTACAGCCGTACAAGCCGGAGGGAGACGGAAATTAGACAACTTTTACAATCATTATTTTTGCTTTTACATTATTGGGCTTAATTGCTAAACATTGTTAATTTTCGGATTTTTCACTCATCCTGACCTTGTTGCCTTGCGCAGAGGATAACTAGAGCTACAGATATCGGATTTCGGTGATCTTGGTGTCCCTAGAAAGATAAGGAAGAGACCTACAATTTCAAGTTTCACAAGAATTGTAAAATAAGGCCAAAATCAAGGCTAAATTGGGTCCCGAGTTCTCTGGCGCGGTTCAATGCACAGTACATGATGTTCATTCACTTAAATGAGCGTAACTTACTCATCTTATGCCCAATTAAGGCACATGATACCTTGTTGGAAAGCATATTCAGAGGCCCTTAATTTGGTCTTGGGTTATGTCAGGATTAATAAGCATAAATAGCAGTTTAAAGCCGCCCAAGCAGGAGAGAGACGGAAATTTGACAACTTTTACAATCATTGTTTTTGCTTTTACATTATTGGGCTTAATTGCTAAACATTGTTAATTTTCGGATTTTTCACTCATCCTGACCTTGTTGCCTTGCGCAGAGGATAACTAGAGCTATAGATATCGGATTTCGGTGATCTTGCTGTCCCGAGAAAGATAAGGAAGAGACCTACAATTTCAGGTTTCACAAGAATTGTAAAATAAGGCCAAAATCAAGGATAAATTGGGTCCCGAGTTCTCTGGCGCGGTTCAATGCACAGTACATGATGTTCATTCACTTAAATGAGCCTAACTTACTCATCTCAAGCCCAATTAGGGCACATGATACCTTGTTGGAAAGCTTATTCAGAGGCCCTTAATTTGGTCTTGGGTTAGGTCAGGATTAATAAGCATAAATAGCAGTTTACAACCGCCCAAGCCAGAGAGAGACGGAAATTATACAACTTTTACAATCATTGTTTTTGCTTTTACATTATTGGGCTTAAATGTTAAACATTGTTAATTTTCGGATTTTTCACTCATCCTGGCCTTGTTGCCTTGCGCAGAGGATAACAAGAGCTACAGATATCGGATTTCGGTGATCTTGTTGTCCCTAGAAAGATAAGGAAGAGACCTACAATTTCAGGTTTCACAAGAATTGTCAAATAAGGCCAAAATCAAGGCTAAATTGGGTCCCGAGTTCTCTGGTGCGGTTCAATGCACAGTACATGATGTTCATTCACTTAAATGAGCCTAACTTACTCATTTCAAGCCCAATTAAGGCACATGATACCTTTTTGGAAAGCTTATTCAGAGGCCCTTAATTTGGTCTTGGGTTAGGTCAGGATTAATAAGTATAAATAGCAGTTTACAGCCGCCCAAGCCAGAGAGATACGGAAATTATACAACTTTTACAATCATTGTTTTTGCTTTTACATTATTGGGCTTAAATGCTAAACATTGTTAATTTTCGGATTTTTCACTCATCCTGACCTTGTTGCCTTACGCAGAGGATAACTAGAGCTACAGATATCGGATTTCGGTGATCTTGATATCCCTAGAAAGATAAGGAAGAGACCTACAATTTCAGGTTTCACAAGAATTGTCAAATAAGGCCAAAATCAAGGCTAAATTGGGTCCCGAGTTCTCTGGCGCGGTTCAATGCACAGTACATGATGTTCATTTACTTAAATGAGCCTAACTTACTCATCTCAAGCCCAATTAAGGCACATGATACCTTGTTGGAAAGCTTATTCAGAGGCCCTTAATTTGGTCTTGGGTTAGGTCAAGATTAATAAGCATAAATTGCAGTTTACAGCCATCCAACCCAGAGAGAGACGAAAATTATACAACTTTTACAATCGTTGTTTTTACTTTTACATTATTGGGCTTAAATGCTAAACATTGTTAATTTTCGAATTTTTCACTCATCCTGACCTTGTTGCCTTGCGCAAAGGATAACTAGAGCTACAGATATCGGATTTCGGTGATCTTGGTGTCCCTAGAAAGATAAGGAAGAGACCTACAATTTCAGGTTTCAAAAGAATTGTAAAATAAGGCCAAAATCAAGGCTAAATTGGGTCCCGAGTTCTCTGGCGCGGTTCAATGCACAGTACATGATGTTCATTCACTTAAATGAGCGTAACTTACTCATCTTATGCCCAATTAAGGCACATGATACCTTGTTGGAAAGCATATTCAGAGGCCCTTAATTTGGTCTTGGGTTATGTCAGGATTAATAAGCATAAATAGCAGTTTAAAGCCGCCCAACCAGGAGAGAGACGGAAATTTGACAACTTTTACAATCATTGTTTTTGCTTTTACATTATTGGGCTTAATTGCTAAACATTGTTAATTTTCGGATTTTTCACTCATCCTGACCTTGTTGCCTTGCGCAGAGGATAACTAGAGCTATAGATATCGGATTTCGGTGATCTTGCTGTCCCGAGAAAGATAAGGAAGAGACCTACAATTTCAGGTTTCACAAGAATTGTAAAATAAGGCCAAAATCAAGGATAAATTGGGTCTCGAGTTCTCTGGCGCGGTTCAATGCACACTACATGATGTTCATTCACTTAAATGAGCCTAACTTACTCATCTCAAGCCCAATTAGGGCACATGATACCTTGTTGGAAAGCTTATTCAGAGGCCCTTAATTTGGTCTTGGGTTAGGTCAGGATTAATAAGTATAAATTGCAGTTTACAGCCGCCCAAGCCAGAGAGAGACGGAAATTATACAACTTTTACAATTATTGTTTTTGCTTTTACATTATTGGGCTTAAATGTTAAACATTGTTAATTTTCGGATTTTTCACTCATCCTGACCTTGTTGCCTTGCGCAAAGGATAACAAGAGCTACAGATATCGGATTTCGGTGATCTTGCTGTCCCTAGAAAGATAAGGAAGAGACCTACAATTTCAGGTTTCACAAGAATTGTCAAATAAGGCCAAAATCAAGGCTAAATTGGGTCCCGAGTTCTCTGGTGCGGTTCAATGCACAGTACATGATGTTCATTCACTTAAATGAGCCTAACTTACTCATTTCAAGCCCAATTAAGGCACATGATACCTTTTTGGAAAGCTTATTCAGAGGCCCTTAATTTGGTCTTGGGTTAGGTCAGGATTAATAAGTATAAATAGCAGTTTATAGCCGCCCAAGCCAGAGAGATACGGAAATTATACAACTTTTACAATCATTGTTTTTGCTTTTACATTATTGGGCTTAAATGCTAAACATTGTTAATTTTCGGATTTTTCACTCATCCTGACCTTGTTGCCTTACGCAGAGGATAACTAGAGCTACAGATATCGGATTTCGGTGATCTTGATGTCCCTAGAAAGATAAGGAAGAGACCTACAATTTCAGGTTTCACAAGAATTGTCAAATAAGGCCAAAATCAAGGCTAAATTGGGTCCCGAGTTCTCTGGCGCGGTTCAATGCACAGTACATGATGTTCATTTACTTAAATGAGCCTAACTTACTCATCTCAAGCCCAATTAAGGCACATGATACCTTGTTGGAAAGCTTATTCAGAGGCCCTTAATTTGGTCTTGGGTTAGGTCAAGATTAATAAGCATAAATTGCAGTTTACAGCCATCCAACCCAGAGAGAGACGAAAATTATACAACTTTTACAATCGTTGTTTTTACTTTTACATTATTGGGCTTAAATGCTAAACATTGTTAATTTTCGAATTTTTCACTCATCCTGACCTTGTTGCCTTGCGCAAAGGATAACTAGAGCTACAGATATCGGATTTCGGTGATCTTGCTGTCCCTAGAAAGATAAGGAAGAGACCTACAATTTCAGGTGTCACAAGAATTGTCAAATTAGGCCAAAATCAAGGCTAAATTGGGTCCCAGATTCTCTAGCGCGGATCAATGCACAATACATGATGTTCATTCACTTAAATGGGCCTAACTTACTCATCTCAAGCCCAATTAAGGCACATGATACCTTGTTGGACAGCTTATTCAGAGGCCCTTAATTTGGTCTAGGGTTAGTTCGGGATTAATAAGCATAAATAGCAGTTTACAGCCGCCCAAGAGAGAGACGGAAATTATACAACTTTTACAATCGTTGTTTTTGCTTTTACATTATTGGGCTTAATTGGTCTAAATTGCTAAACATTGTTAAATTTCGGATTTTTCACACATCCTGACCTTGTTGCCTTGCACAGAGCATAACTAGAGCTACTGATATCTGATTTTGGTGATCTTGTTGTCCCTAGAAAGATAAGGAAGAGACCTACAATTTCAGGTTTTCCAAGAATTGTCAAATTATGCCAAAGTCAAGGCTAAATTGGGTCCAAGTTCTCAGGCACGGATCAGTGCGGGGTCCATGATGTTCCTTCAATTAAGACATATGATCGGTTGTTGGAAATCCGAGGCCCTTAATTTGATCTAGGCTTAGGTCAGGATTAATTAGCATAAGTAGCAGTTTACAGCCGCACATGCCAGAGAGAGGCGAAAATTAGACAACTTTTACTATCATTGTTTTTGCTTTTACATTATCGGGCTTAATTGCTAAACATTGTTAATTTTTGAATTTTTCACTCATCCTGACCTTATTGCGTTGCGAAGAGCATAACTTGAAAGATAAGGAAGAGACCTGCAATTTCAGGTTTCCAAGAATTGTCAAATTTGGCCAGAATCAAGGCTAAATTGTTTCCCGAGTTCGCTGGCGCGGATCAGTGCGCAGTCCATGATGTTCCTTCACTTAAATGGGCCTAACTTAGTCATCTTAAGCCCAATTAAGGCATATGATACCTTATTGGAAAGATTATTCAGAGGCCCTTAATTTGGTCTAGGGTTAGGTCAGGATTAATAGGAATAAATAGCAGTTTACAGCCGCACAAACCAGAGAGAGACGAAAAGTAAACAACTTTTACAATCATTGTTTTTGCTTTTACATTGTTAGGGCTAATTGCTAAACATTGTTAATTTTGGGATTTTTCACTCATCCTGACCTTGTTGCCTTGCGTATAGCATAAATAGAGCTACATATACCGGATTTTGGTGATCTTGCTGTCCCTGGAAAGATAAGGAAGAGACCTACAATTTTAGGTGTTAAAAGAATTGTAAAATAAGGCCAAAATCAAGGCTAAATTGGGTCCCGAGTTCTCTTGCGTGCTTCAATGCAATTGGGCTTAATTGCTAAACATTGTTAATTTTTGGATTTTTCACTCATCCTGACCTTGTTGTGTTGCGAAGAGCATAACTAGAAAGATAAGGAAGAGACCTGCAATTTCAGGTTTCCAAGAATTGTCAAATTAGGCCAGAATCAAGGCTAAATTGTTTCCCGAGTTCGCTGGCGCGGATCAGTGCGCAGTCCATGATGTTCCTTCACTTAAATGGACCTAACTTACTCATCTAAAGCCCAATTATGGCATATGATACCTTGTTGGAAAGCTTATTCAGAGGCCCTTAATTTGATCTAGGCTTAGGTTAGGATTAATTAGCATAAGTAGCAGTTTACAGCCGCACATGCCAGAGAGAGACGAAAATTAGACAACTTTTACTATCATTATTTTTGCTTTTACATTATTGGGCTTAATTGCTAAACATTGTTAATTTTTGGACTTTTCAATTATCCTGACCTTGTTGCGTTGTGAAGAGCATAACTAGAAAGATAAGGAAGAGACCTGCAATTTCAGGTTTCCAAGAATTGTCAAATTAGGCCAGAATCAAGGCTAAATTGTTTCCCGAGTTTGCTGGCGCGGATCAGTGCGCAGTCCATGATATTCCTTCACTTAAATGGACCTAACTTACTCATCTTAAGCCCAATAATGGCACATGATACCTTGTTGGAAAACTTATTCAGAGGCCCTTAATTTGGTCATGGGATAGGTCAGGATTAATAAGCATAAATAGTAGTTTACAGCCGTACAAGCCGGAGGGAGACGAAAATTAGACAACTTTTACAATCATCGTTTTTCATTTTACATTATTGGGCTTAATTGCTAAACTTTGTTAATTTTCGGATTTTTCACTCATCCTGACCTTGTTGCCTTGTGCAGAGCATAACGATAGCTACAGATATCGGATTTTGGTGATCTTGTTGTCCCTATAAAGATAAGGAAGAGACCTACAATTGCAGTTTCACAAGAATTGTCAAATTAGGCCAAAATCAAGGCTAAACTGGGACCCGAGTTCTCTCGCGCGGATTAGTACGCAGTCCATGATGTTCCTTCACTTAAATGGGCTTAACTTACTCATCTTAAGCCCAATTAAGGCATATGATACCTTGTTGGAAAGCTTATTCAGAGGCCGTTAATTTGGTCTAGGGTTAGGTCGGGATTAATAAGCATAAATAGCAGTTTACAGTCTCACAAGCCAGAGTGAGACGGAAATTAGACAACTTTTACAATCATTATTTTTGCTTTTACATTATTGGGCTTAATTGGGGTTAATTGCCAAACATTTTTAATTTTCGGATTTTTCACTCATCTTGACCTTGTTGCCTTACTTAGAGCATAACTAGAGCTACAGATATCGGATTTTGGTAATCTTGCTGTCCCAAGAAAGATAAGGAAGAGACCTACAATTTCAGAATTCACAAGAATTGTCAAATTAAGCCAAAATCAAGGCTAAATTGGGTCCCGAGTTCTTTGGCTCAGTTCAGTGCGCAGTCCATGATGTTCCTTCACTTAAATGGGCCTAACTTACTCATCTTAAGCCCAATTAAGGCATATGATACCATGTTGGAAAGCTTATTCAGAGGCCCTTAATTTGGTCTAGGGTTAGGTCAGGATTAATAAGCATAAATAGCAGTTTACAGCCACAAAAACCAGATAGAGACGCAAATTCGACAACTTTTACAATCATTGTTTTTGCTTTTACATTATTGGGCTTAATTTCTAAACATTGTTAATTTTCGGATATTTCACTCATCATGAACTTGTTGCCCTGAGCAGAACATAACTAGAGCTACAAATATCAGATTTTAGTGATCTTGCTGTCCCTAGAAAGATAAGGAAGATACCTACAATTTCAGGTTTCAAAAGAATTGTCAAATTAGCCCAAAATCATGGCTAAATTGGGTCCCGAGTTCCCTGGCACGGATCAGCGGCCCTTAATTTGGTCTAGGGTTAGGTCAGGATTAATAAGCATAAATATCAGTTTATAGCCGCACAAGCCAGTGAGAGATGGAAATTAGATAACTTTTACAATCATTGTTTTTGCTTTTACATTATTGGGCTTAATTGCTAAACATTGTTAATTTTCGGATTTTTCACTCATCCTGACCTTGTTGCCTTGCACAGAGCATTACTAGAGCTACAGATATCGGATTTTGTTGATCTTGCTGTCCCAAGAAAGATAAGGAAGAGACCAACAATTACAGGTTTCACAAGAATTGTCAAATTAGGCCAAAATCAAGACTAAATTAGGTCCCGAGTTCTCGCACGATTTGTGTCCTGTGTTCCTTCACTTAAATGCGCCTAACTTACTCATCTTAAGCCCAATTAAGGCATATGATACCTTGTTGGAAAGCTTATTCGAGGCCCTTAATTTGGTCTAGGGTTAGGTCAGATTAATAAGCATAAATAGCAGTTTATAGCCGCACAAGCCAGGAGAGATGGAAATTAGATAACTTTTTCAATCATTGTTTTTGCTTTTACATTATTGGGCTTAATTGCTAAACATTGTTAATTTTCGGATTTTTCACTCATCCTGACCTTGTATCCTTGCGAGAGCATAACTAGAGCTACAGATATCGGATTTTGGTGATCTTGCTGTCCCTAGAAAGATAAGGAAGAGACCTACAATTTCAGGTTTCACAAGAATTGTCAAATTAGGCCAAAATCAAGACTAAATTGGGTCCCGAGTTCTCTCGGCAAGGATCAATGTGCATCCATAATGTTCCTTCACTTAAATGTGCCTAACTTACTTATCTTAAGCCCAATTAAGGCATATGATACCTTGTTGGAAGGCTTATTCAGAGGCCCTTAATTTGCTCTAGGGTTAGGTCAGGATTAATATGCAAAAATAGCAGTTTGCAGCCGCACAAGTCCGAGAGAGAAGGAAATTAGACAACTTTTAAAATCATTGTTTTTGGTTTTACATTATTGGGCTTAATTGCTAAACATTGTTAATTTTCGGATTTTTCACTCTTCCTGACCTTGTTGCCTTCCACAGAGAATAACTAGAGCTACCGATATCGGATTTTGATGATCTTGCTGTCCCTAGAAAGATAAGGAAGGGACCTACAATTTCAGGTTCACAAGAATTGTCAAATTATTCCAAAATCAAGGCTAAATTGGGTCCCGAGTTCTCTGGCGCGGATCATAGGCTTGATAGTCGAGGTTTTTTTCAATGTTCTTCACTAAGGGGCCACTTCGCCTAACTTACTCATCTTAAGCCCAATTAAGGCATATGATACCTTGTTGGAAAGCTTATTCAGAGGCCCTTAATTTGGTCTTGGGTTAGGTCAGGATTATTAAGCATAAATAGTAGTTTACAGCCGCAGAAACCATTGAGAGACGTAAATTAGACAACTTTTACAATCATTGTTTTTGCTTTTACATTATTCGGCTAAATTTGGCTAAACATTGTTAATTTTCTGATTTTTCACTCATCCCGAACTTGTTGCCTTGCGCAACATAACTAGAGCTACGAGATATCAGATTTTGGTGATCTTGCTCTCCCTAGAAAGATAAGGCAGAGAACTACAATTTCAGTTTTCAAAAGAATTGAAAAAATAGGCTAAAATCATGGCTAAATTGGGTCCCGAGTTCCTGGCACTGATCATTTCGCAGACCGTGATGTTCCTTCACTTAAATGGGTCTAACTTACTCTTCTTAAGCCCAATTAAGCCATATGATACCTTGTTGGAAAGCTTATTCAGATGCCCTTAATTTGGTCTAGAGTTAGGTCTGGATTAATAAGCATAAATAGCAGTTACAGCCGCACAACCCAGAGAGAAACAGAAATTAGACAACTTTTACAATCATTGTTTTTGGTTTTACATTATTGGGCTTATTTGGGCTTAATTGCTAAACATTGTTAATTTTCGGATTTTTCACTCAACCTGACCTTGTTTCCTTTCGCAGAGCATAACCAGAGCTACAGATATCGGATTTTGGTGATCTTGCTGTCCCTAGAAAGATAAGGAAGAGACCTACAATTTCAGGTTTCACAAGAATTGTCAAATTAGGCCAAAATCTAGGCTAAATTGGGTCCCGAGTTCTCTGACGCGAATCAATACGCAGTCCATGATGTTCCTTCACTTAAATGGGCCTAACTTACTCAACTTAAGCCTAATTGAGGCATATGATACCTTGTTGGAAAGCTTATTCAAAGGTCCTTAATTTGGTCTAGGGTTAGGTCAGGATTAATAAGCATAAATAGCAGTTTACAGCCTCACAAGCCAGAGAGAGACGGGAATTAGACAACTTTTACAATTGTTTTTGCTTTTACATTATTGGGCTTAATTGGGCTTAATTGCTAAACATTGTTAATTTTCGGATTTTTCACTCATCCCGACATCGTTGCCTTTATGCAGCATCACTAGAGCTACGAGATATCGGATTTTGGTGATCTTGCTGTCCCTAGAAAGATAAGGAAGAGTCCTACAATTTCAGGTTTCACAAGAATTGTCAAATTAGGCCAAAATCAAGGCTAAATTGGGTCCCAGTTCTCGGGCGTGGATCGGTCGCACCCATGATGTTCCTTCACTTAAATGGACCTAACTTACTCATCTTAAGCCCGATTAATGCATATGATACCTTGTTGGAAGCTTATTCAGAGGCACTTAATTTGGTCTAGGGTTAGGTCAGGATTAATAAGCCTAAATAGCAGTTTACAGCCGCACAAGCCAGAGAGAGAGACAGAAATTAGACAACTTTTACAATCATTGTTTTTGCTTTTACATTATATGGTATAAATTGCTAAACATTGTTAATTTTCGGATTTTTCACTCATCCTGACCTTGTTGCCTTGCGCAGAGCATAACTAGAGCTACAGATATCGGATTTTGGTGATCTTGCTGTCCCTAGAAAGATAAGGAAGAGACCCACAATTTCAGGTTTCACAAGAATTGTCAAATTAGGCCAACATCGAGGCTAAATTGGGTCCCGAGTTCTCTGGCGCGGATCAGTGCGCAGTCCTTGATGTTCCTTAACTTAAATTGGAGTAACTTACTCATCTTAAGCCCATTTAAGGCATATGATACCTTGTTGGAAAGCTTATTCAGAGGGCCTTAATTTGGTCTAGGGTTAGGTCAGGATTAATAAGCATAAATATCTGTTTACAGCTGCACAGGCCAGAGAGAGACGGAAATTAGACAACTTTTACAATCATTGTTTTTGCTTTTACATTATTGGGCTTAATTTCTAAACATTGTTAATTTTCGGATTTTTCACTCATACTGACCTTATTGCCTTGCGCAGAGCATTACTAGAGCTATAGATATCGGATTTTGGTGATCCTGTTGTCCCTAGAAAGATAAGGAAGAGACCTACAATTTCAGGTTTCACAAGAATTGTCAAATTAGGCCAAAATCAAGGCTAAATTGGGTCTAGGGTTCTCTAGCGCGGATCAGTGCGCAGTCCATGATGTTCCTTCACTTAAATGGGACTAACTTACTCATCTTAAGCCCAATTAAGGCATATGATACCTTGTTGGAAAGCTTAATCAGAGGCCCTTAATATGGTCTAGGGTTAGGTAAGGATTAATAAGCATAAATAGCAGTTTACAGCCGCACAAGCCAGAGAGAGACGGAAATTAGGCAACTTTTTCAACCATTGTTTTTGCTTTTACATTATTGGGCTTAATTGCTAAACATTGTTAATTTTCGGATTTTTCACTCATCCTGACTTTGTTGCCTTGCGCAGAGCATTACTAGAGCTACAGATATCGGATTTTGGTGATCCTGTTGTCCCTAGAAAGATAAGAAAGAGACTTACAATTTCAGGTTTCACAAGAATTGTCAAATTAGGCCAAAATCAAGGCTAAATTGGGTCTAGGGTTCTCTAGCGCGGATCAGTGCGCAGTCCATGATGTTCCTTCACTTAAATGGGACTAACTTACTCATCTTAAGCCCAATTAAGGCATATGATACCTTGTTGGAAAGCTTAATCAGAGGACCTTAATATGGTCTAGGGTTAGGTCAGGATTAATAAGCATAAATAGCAGTTTACAGCCGCACAAGGCAGAGAGAGACGGAAATTAGGCAACTTTTACAATCATTGTTTTTGCTTTTACATTATTGGGCTTAATTGCTAAACATTGTTAATTTTCGGATTTTTCACTCATCCTGACCTTGTTGCCTTGCGCAGAGCATTACTAGAGCTACAGATATCGGATTTTGGTGATCCTGTTGTCCCTAGAAAGATAAGGAAGAGACCTACAATTTCAGGTTTCACAAGAATTGTCAAATTAGGCCAAAATCAAGGCTAAATTGGGTCTAGGGTTCTCTAGCACGGATCAGTGCGCAGTCCATGATTTTCCTTCTCTTAAATGGGACTAACTTACTCATCTTAAGCCCAATTAAGGCATATGATACCTTGTTGGAAAGCTTATTCAGAGGCCCTTAATTTGGTCTAGGGTTAGGTCAGGATTAACAAGCATAAATAGAACTTTACAGCCGCACAAGCCAGAGAGACAGAAATTAGGCAACTTTTACAATCGTTGTTTTTGCTTTTACATTATCGGGCTTAATTGGGCTTAACTGCTAAACATTGTTAATTTTCGGATTTTTCACTCATCCTGACCCTGTTGCCTTGCGCAGAGCATAACTAGAGCTACAGATATCGGATTTTGGTGATCTTGTTGTCCCTAGAAAGATAAGGAAGAGTCCTACAATTTCAGGTTACACTAGAATTGTCAAATTAGGCCAAAATTAAGGCTAAATTGGGTCCCGGGTTCTCTGGAGCGGATCAGTGCGCAGTCCATGATGTTCCTTCACTTAAATGGGCCTAACTTACTCATTTGAAGGCCAATTAAGGCATATGATACCTTGTTTGAAAGCTTATTCAGAGGTCCATAATTTGGTATAGTGTTAGGTAAGGATCAATAAGCATAAATAGAAGTTTACAGTCGTCCAAGGCAGAGATAGTCGGAAATTAGACAACTTTTACAATCACTGTTTTTACTTTTACATTATTGGGCTTAATTGCTAAACATTGTTAATTTTCGGATTTTTCGCTCATCGTGACCTTGTTGCCTTGCGCAGAGCATAACTAGAACTATAGATATCGGATTTTGGTGATCTTGCTGTCCCTAGAATGATAAGGACGAGACCTACAATTTCAATTGTCACAAGAATTGTCAAATTAGGCGAAAATCAAGGCTAAATTGGGTCCCCTGTTCTCTGGCGCGGATCAGTGCACAGTCCATGATGTTCCTTCACTTAAAGGGCTTAACTTACTCATCTTAAGCCCAATTATGGCATATGATACCTTGTTGGAAAGCTTATTCAGAGGCTCTTAATTTGGTCTAGGGTTAGGTCAGGATTAATAAGCATCAATAGCAGTTTACAGCCGCACAAGCCAGAGAGAGACGAAACTTAAACAACTTTTACAATCATTGTTTTTGCTTTTACATTATTTTGCTTAATTCTTCTTAATTGCTCAACATTATTAATTTTCGGATTTTTCACTCATCCTGACCTTGTTGCCTTGGGCAGAGCATAACTAGAGCTAAGATATCGGATTTTGGTGATCTTGTTGTCACTAGAAAGATAAGGAAGAGACCTACAATTTCAGGTTTCAAAGGAATTGTCAAATTTGGCCAAAATCAAGGCTAAATTGGGTCCCGAGTTCTTTGGCGCGGATCAAAGCGCACTCCATGAAGTTCTTTCACTTAAATGGTCTTAACTTACTCATCTTAAGCCCAATTAAGGCATATGATACCTTGTTAAAAAGCTTATTCAGAGGCCCTTAATTTGGTATAGGGTTAGGTTAGGATTAATAAGCATAAATAGGAGTTTACAGCCAGACAAGTCAGAGAGAGACGGAAATTAGACAACTTTTACAATCATTGTTTTTGCTTTTAAATTATTGGGCTTAATTGCTAAACATTGTTAATTGTCGGATTTTTCAATCATCCTGACCTTGTTGCCTTGTACAGAGCATAACTAGAGTTACAGATATCGGATTTTGGTGATCTTGCTGTCCCTAGAAAGATTAGGAAGAAACCCACAATTTCATGTTTCACAAGAATTGTCAAATTAGGCCAAAATCAATGCTTAATTGGGTCCCGAGTTCTCTGGCGCGGATCAGTGCGCAGTCCATGATGTTCCTTCACTTAAATGGGCCTAACTTACTAATCTTAAGCTCAAGTAAGGCATATGATACATTGCTGGAAAGCTTATTCAGAGGCCTTTAATTTGGTCTAGGTTTAGGTTAGGATTAATAAGCATAAATAGCAGTTTACAGCTGCACAAGCTAGAGAGAGACGAAAATTAGACAACTTTCACAATCATTGTTTTTGCTTTTACATTATCGGGCTTAATTGCTAAACGTTGTTAATTTTCGGATTTTTCACTCATCCTGACCTTGTTGCATTGCGCAGAGCATAACTAGAGCTACGGATATCGGATTTTGGTGATCTTGTTGTCCCTAGAAGGATAAGGAAGAGACCTACAATTTCAGGTTTCACATGAACTGTCAAATTAGGCCAAAATCAAGACTAAATTGGGTGCCGAGTTCTCTGGCGTGGATCTGTGTGCAGTCCATGATGTTCCTTTACTTAAATAGGCCTAACTAACTCATATTAAACCCAATTAAGGCATATGATACGTTGCTGGAAAGCTTATTCAGAGGCCCTTGGTTTGGTCTAGGGTTAGGTCAGGATTAATAAGCATAAATTGCAGTTTACCGCCGCATAAGACAGAGAGAGACAGAAATTAGACAACTTTTACAATCATTGTTTTTGCTTTTAAATTATTGGGCTTAATTGCTAAACATTGTTAATTTTTGGATTTTTCACTCATCCTGACCTTGTTGCCTTGCACAGAGCATAACTAGAGCTACAGATATCAGATTTTGGTGTCTTGCTGTCCCTAGAAAGATAAGGAAGAGACCTACAATTTCTGGTTACACAAGAATTGTCAAATTTGGGTAAAATCAAGGCTAAATTGGGTCCCGAGTTCTCTGGCACAGATCAGTACGCAGTCCTTGATGTTCCTTCACTTAAAAGGGCCTAACATACTCATCTTAAGCCCAATTAAGGCATATGATACCATGTTGGAAAGCTTATTCAGATGCCCTGAATTTGGTCTAGGGTTAGGTCAGGATTAATAAGCATAAATAGCAGTTTACCGCAGCACAAGTTAGAGAGAGACGAAAATTAGACAACTTTTACAATCATTGTTTTTGCAGTTACATTATTGGGCTTAATTGGTCTTAATTGCTAAACATTGTTAATTTTCGGATTTTTAACTCATCCCGACCTTGTTACTTTGCGCAGCATAATTAGAACTACAGATATCGGATTTTGGCGATCTTGCTGTCACTAGAAAGATAAGGAAGAGACCTACAATTTCAGGTTTCTCAAGAGTTGTCAAATTAAGCCAAAATTAAGGCCAAATTGGGTCCCGATTTCTCACGCTCGGATCGATGCGTAGTCCATGATGTTCCTTCACTTAAATGGGCCTAACTTACTCATCTTAAGCCCAATTAAGGCAAATGATACCTTGTTGGAAAGCTTATTCAGAGGCCCTTAATTTGGTCTAGCGTTAAGTCAGGATTAATAAGCATAAATAGTAGTTTACAGCCGCACAAGTCAGAGAGAGACGGAAATTAGACAACTTTTTCAATCATTGTTTTTGCTCTTTCATTATTGGGCTTAATTGGGCTTAATTTGGCTTAATTGCTAAACATTGTTAATTTTCGGATTTTTCACTCATCATAACCCTGTTGCCTTGCGCAGAGCATAACTAGAGCTACAGATATCGGATTTTGGTGATCTTGCTGTCGCTGGAAAGATAAGGAAGAGACTTACAATTTCACGTTTCAAAAGAATTGTCAAATTAGGCCAAAATCAAGGGTAAATTGGGTGCCGTGTTCTCTGGCGTGGATTAGTGCGCAGTCCATGATGTTCCTTCACTTAAATGGGCCTAACTTACTCATTTTAAGCCCAATTAAGGCATATGATACGATGTTGGAAAGCTTATTCAGATGCCCTTAATTTGGTCTAGGGTTAGGTCAGGATTGATAAGCATAAATAGCAGTTTACCGCCGCACAAGTCAGAGAGAGACGAAAATATGACAACTTTTACAATCATTGTTTTTGCACTTACATTATTGGGCTTAATTGGTCTTAATTGCTAAACATTGTTAATTTTCGGATTTTTCACTCATCCTGACCCTGTTGCCTTGCACAGAGCATAATTAGAGCTACAAATATCGGATTTTTGTGATCTTGCCGTCACTAGAAAGATAAGGAAGAGACCTACAATTTCTGGTTTCTCAAGAATTGTCAAATTAGGCCAAAATTAAGGCTAAATTGGGACCCGATTTCTCAGGCTCGGATCAGTGCGCAGTCCATGATGTTCCTTCACTTAAATGGGTCTAACTTACTCATCTTAAGCCCAATTAAGGCATATGATACCTTGTTGGAATGCTTATTCTGAGGCCCTTAATTTGGTCTAGCGTTAGGTCAGGATCAATAAGCATAAATAGTAGTTTACAGCCGCACAAATCAGAGAGAGACGGAAATTAGACAACTTTTACAATCATTGTTTTTGCTCTTACATTATTGGGCTTAATTGCTAAACATTGTTAATTTTCGAATTTTTCACTCATCTTGACCCTGTTGCCTTGCGCAGAGCATAACTAGAGCTACAAATATCGGATTTTGGTGATCTTGCTGTCGTTTGAAAGATAAGGAAGAGACTTACAATTTCAGGTTTCACAAGATTTGTCAAATTAGGCCAAAATTAAGGCTAAATTGGGTCCCGATTTATCGTGCACGGATCAAGACCAGTCCATGATGTTCCTTCACTTAAATGGGCCTAACTTTCGTCGATCACTGCGGCTCGACTAGTTTTTAACTAGTAACAACATAGGTTTTATTCGAGTTTAATCTCGATTTCGCCAAAATTTGGATGTAATTGTCCTCAAGCAACATTTTGAGTCTCTTAAGTAGTTTTAGGTATTTTAGTTGATTTTGAGCCAAATAAAGCACTTACTCGCTATTTCATGTTTTCAAGTTGATAAGAAAAGCAAGAAGGGAAGAACACTGAAGCAGAGGCCATCACGCCCGTGCCGTGACACCGGTGACGGCCGTGATGAGCTACCCATGGAAGATAGAAAGGATCACCGCCAGCCACACACACACATCACGGGCGTGATGAGGAGATCATGAAAGTCAGAAAGCATCACGGCCTAGGCGTGACACACATCACGGGCGTGATAAGAAGACCCAGAAAGTCAGAGTTGATCACAGCCCAGTCGTGATGGAGGTCACGACCGTGACAGATCAGCACCCAAAGTCAGAAGCGATCACGGCCTGGCCGTGATATGCATCACGGTCGTGACGGACCAGAATTTGAATGCGCGCCCTTGACAGAAGCGGTCACGGCCTGGCCGTGACGGCCATCATGACCGTGACGCGCGGCCTCTTTATAAATAGGAATGCAGCAGACACAGAAAGGCATCCAATTTTCATAGTTTTACATAATTTTTCTAGGTTTTGTTATATCCTTGATGGAGAACTAATTCCCTTGGGTTAATCTGCTGTAATCGGGTTCCGCCGACACTTGAGATTCTGTAATTCCCGGATTAAATTGCTTCTTCCTTTCAATACTATCCTGTATGTTCTGTTTGCTTAATTCAGGATTATATAGAATAGGTATTTATTTGTTTCGATGATTTTATGTTCCTATATCTAATCGCGTTTGCTTAATTCGCATGTGTTCAATCGTGTTTGTTTAATTCAGGAGTGCTTCAACCCGTTTGCTTAATTCAGGAATTGGGAACATATATCGTGTAGTGCCAATTTCGCTTGTTAATTGTTGCTACAATCGAAAAGGGATTAGAATCCGCTTAGGGCATGGGAATTATATGAATCGATGAAAGTGGGGAACCGAGAACAGTAGATTAATCGTTTTGATCATTGATATTCACTTATTTCTTAATTGCATCGTTCTTTTAATTGAATCTCTCAATCTGACCCCCCCCCCCAAACTGATTTTTCTGCGAGTAACAATCCAAGAGTCCTTGTGAGACGATACTCGAGTTGTCGCTCCCTGGTCGCGCTGTCGCGCACGCGCCAAAAAGGACGAGCGAGTTTAAAAGTGTAGTATAGTGCGACAACTCGGATGTCGTCTCTCAAGGACTCTGAGAATATTATCTTTCACAAAAATCAGTTTTGGGGGGGTTTGGATTGGAGTGAAAATAAGAAATAAACAAAACAGAGCAATCAAAAAAAGGGCAGTTAAAAGGAGATTATCAATTATCAAACAACGATTAATCTACTGTCAAGAATTCCCAACTATCCTTGGTTAATGTAAACCCAAGCCCTAAGCAGATTCTAATCCCCTTTCGCTTCATGATGAATAACTAACAACGTAATTGCTACTATGGATGCAAATTCCTATTCCCGAAATAACAAACGGGATTAAGCGCTCATGATCGAACGATCATGAATGAACACACGCGAATTAACAAACGCGATTATGTATAGGAATTTAACATCACTGAAACAAATCAATACAATATTACACACTCCTGAAATAACAAACAGAAATATGAAATATGGTATTGAAAAGGGAAAAGCAATTAAAATAGGGATTTACATAACCTCAAGTATATAGGATCCTCAAACAGTAGACTAATCCTAGGACTTAGTGCTCCATGGCAAGAACGAAATCACAGAGAAAAATGTATATCAGAAAGTTGGAGAAGCAAAAGTCTTTACAAAATGTTCGAAATGACCTTTTATACAAATTCAGAATTCAGATGGCTCGCGGGGCGAACAAACATTCGCGAGGCGAATTTCATGAACTGTCAGCAACCCTTGGCATTCTCGCGAGGCGAAGTGTTGCTCGCGAGGCGAGGATATGAAGAGTTTCCTCCTTACGCCCGTGATGGCCATCAGGGCCTAACCGTGATGCTCTCTGACTTTCAGATTCTCGAGGCGAAGGGATGCTCGCGAGGCGAGACTCTTCAGCTTCAAAACTGCCACGGTCATGACCTTCAACACGGGCAAGCCGTGATCGTCTCTGACTTTTTCAGGTTTGGAAGACTCGCGGGGCGAGACCTTCTTCGCGAGGCGACCCAGAGACTTAGCAATTTCTTGAAACAAAGCGGGCTCGGTCGCGTGGCGAGGGTGTCCTTCGGGGGGCGAATCCCCTATTCTTTATTTTCTCAACTTCTACTTAACCTGAAAACAAGGAAATAAGCATAAGTGTATTATTTTGACTTAAAACTAGCTAAATTAACTTAAAACTACTCTAGAGACTCAAAACCTTGCTTGAGGACAATCTAATCTAATTTGGGTGAAAATACGATATAATTTGCACAAAACCCTGGTCATACTAGCTATAAAACTAGATGAGCCAGAGGCTTATCAAAATACCCCAAACTTAAACTTTGCTTGTCCCCAAGCATACTAAGACTCAAAAAAAAAAAAAACAAAAAGACTCAAGACCTGGCAAGCTCAAAAGATTCAATCAACATTGCACACATTCAAGCAATACATCAAAAACAGTTTTTCTTCATTGTTTCCCCCTTTTCAAACAGAGCAATCCCCAAATTCATTTATTCTAAACATTTGAGAGTTTCATCATGAAAACAATCAGAAATCTAAGCAGGGGATCTAAGTCACACACAAGAGGGAGATCACCAAATCCAAACAACCGCCTTCCTCACAAGGGCATTATTTGTTCACTCAGTCACTCAGTTTATGTCAGGCTAACAACTTGCACTCAGTTTCACTTTTCAAGTACACTTCCCAAAAATTTGCTTTTCATCTCAAAATGGTTCCCACAGAAAACATGCAAGCAACATCAGAAGGTCTTTATTGGGTTGTAATGGGGCCTGGCTAAGGATAGGATATACAAAGGAACTAAGCTGAAGACCCTAGGAACTAAGAGAGCATGAACTATATTTACACTTTGAATTTCACTCAAGTTCCTTTCTTTATTTTTTCTTTACACTTATGGGTGGCTACAGCTCTTTTTATTTCTTTTTGGCATTTTTGTATTTTTGTATTTTTTTTCACAAGCCTTTGGCTCCAGCTTTTTTTCTTTTCTTTTTTTCAATCCCAACAACATATTACACCTTGCAGCCACCCCAAACTTAGTTTCTTGCACCCATTCTAAGATTACATGCTCTCCTAATCCTAAGATCGGGTTAACATGGTTTTCCAGATTTTTGGGCTTATAACATTAGGTTATCAAGAACTAATAGGCTAATAGGCTCAAAAAGGCTAACTAGGGAACATGCAATAGGAATTAGTTTATTCAGGCCAAGTAGCTATTTACAAAGAAACTGCCTAAATCATTTGCTACACACATATAATCATGCAAACCAAAAAAAAGATTCAATCAAATCCAGGGAAGTGCAACTTGAAAGTGATTTTCACACATTTTAAAACATGTTGGAGGCTCAAAACCTCACCTGGACATTCATGCAAATTGTTTGAAAGAGATACTATCCCTAGTGTGTGCTTCCTATCACCCCAAACTTATCATTCATCATGCTATCATAACAAAATCCCAAAGTTCAGTTTTCAATTTCACATGGGAATCACTTTTCAAAAACAAAAATTTTTCAGCCTAGGGGGAAATCATTACATATCAATCATGCAAGCAATCTGTGCAACATCAATCAAAATCTAGCAAACTTGCCAACTAAGAACTTAACACACAAATGCTCCTGAGCTTCTCAAATTATTCAGGAGCTTATTCAAAGAAAAGAAAACTTTATTCAAAGAAAAGAAAACTACAACTAGTTCCCTCCCCCACACTTAAAACATGCATTGCCCCCAATGAACAACAACAGACTTTACAATCAGAGTGAGGGAAAGGAAAAGAAACTCCCCGATCGGGCATCGGTGTAGGTTGGAGCATCCAAAGATAGCTCCTCAACATTGGCATCCATAGGAACAACAAGATCCACACCATGGAATGGCTTCAACCTCTGCCCATTAACCTTGAAAGGCTTGTGTGTACCTGCACGTGTAATCTCTACTTGCACCATAAGGAAACACATTAGTAATGACAAAGGGGCCATCCCATTTGGACCTAAGTTTCCCAAACCATCGCTTTCAAAGTGGAGTTAAACAATAATACTAGCTGGCCCACAAAAAATTCTTTTTCCTAACAATCATTCTATCATGAAATTGTTTTGTCTTTTCTTTATAAATCTTGGAGCTTTCATAGGCTTCAAGCCTAAGCTCCTCAAGTTGCTGCAACTGCAGCTTTCTTTCAACACCAGATTTATTCATATCCATATTACAACTCTTTACTGCCCAGTATGCTCTATGCTCAACCTCCACCGGGAGGTGACATGCCTTACCAAAAACTAGCCGAAATGGGGACATCCCTATAGGGGTCTTGAAAGCAGTCCTTTGTGCCCACAGTGCGTCTTCCAGACGGCGGCTCCATTCCTTTCGATTAGGCTGCACCATCTTCTCCAGAATTTGCTTGATCTCTCTGTTGGATATTTCAGCTTGACCATTGGTTTGGGGGTGGTAAGCAGTAGACACTCTATGTACAACCCCATATTTTGAGTAGGGCCTCCATGGTTCTGTTGCAAAAATGTGTGCCCTGGTCACTGATGATGGCCTTGGGTATACCAAACCTGCAAAAAATGTTGGACCTAACAAATTTTGAAACAATCTGAGCATCGTTAGTCCTAGTGGGGATTGCTTCCACCCACTTTGAAACATAATCTACAGCCAACAAAATATATACAAAACCAAAAGAAGGAGGGAAGGGACCCATGAAGTCCATCCCCCACACATCAAAAACTTCACAAAAGAGCATGGGCTGTTGGGGCATCTCACTCCTACGAGTGATTGTCGGGCCTGTTATTTGACATTCTTTACAACTCTTATATACCTCATATGAATCCCTAAAAAGTGTGGGCCAGTAGAACCCGGAGTCCAGGACTTTTCTTGCTGTCCTTTGAGGTCCAAAGTGTCCTCCAACTGGAGAGGCATGTGAGAAATGCAGGATGGACTCCGTCTCATGATCGGGTACACACCTCCGAATGACTTGGTCACTGCAAAACTTCCACAGATAGGGGTCATCCCACACATAATACTTTGCATCGCTCTTCACTTGTGGAACTTTTGTCTACTAGTACCTGCAGGAACAACACCAAAGAACTAGAAAATTTACAATGTCAAGAAAAACCAGGGGGTTACCCCATACATATGTAACAATCTCTCATCGGGAAATCATCTTGGATGGGAAATGTATCCTCATCCCTTGCTATCCTACTCAAATGATCTCGCTACCAGATTTTCAGCTCCACTTTTATCCTTTATCTCCACATTGAATTCATGAAGCAAAAGCATCCACCGATCGGCCTTGGCTTAGCTTCGGCTTCTTCAAAGAGATATTTCAAAGCTGCATGGTCAAGAAAAACAGATTACCCTAGAACCTAGTAAATAAGACCTAAACTTGTCAAGTGCAAATACAATAGCTAGCAGCTCTTTCTCGGTGGTTGTGTAATTTGCTCGTGCGGCATCTAGGGTCCTAGAAGCATAGTGAATTACATGGGCAACCTTGCCCATCCTTTGTGCCGAACTGCCCCCACAAAGAAAATTTTGAGGCATCACACATCGGTTCAAAAGGTAGTGTCCATCTGGGGCTGGATGACAGGGGTAGAAGTCAACGCCTTCTTCAGATGGTCAAATGACTCTTTGCACTTTTCATCAAACTGGAACAGGGCATCATTTTTCAGCAGATTTGACAATGGCAGTGCTATCTTGCTGAAGTCCTTTATAAAGCGCCTGTAGAAACCTGCATGTCCAAGAAAGGAACGTATCTCGCGTACGCAAGATGGGTAAGGCAATGAAGCAATTACATTTATTTTTGCAGGATCCACAGAAATACCCTCTTTGGAAATTACATGACCCAATACTATCCCCTGTTCTACCATGAAATGACATTTCTCATAATTCAGAATCAAATCAGTATCAATGCATCTCTGAAGAACTAGATCTAGACTATGCAAACAAGCATCAAAAGAGGAGCCATACACAGTAAAATCATCCATAAACACCTCTATGCAGTTTTCAATAAAATCAGAGAAAATACTAAGCATGCATCTTTGAAAGGTGCCAGGAGCATTACAGAGGCCAAATGGCATCCTCCTATAAGCAAACGTACCGAAGGGGCACGTGAAGGTGGTCTTTTCCTGATCCTCAGGGGCAATATGAATCTGGAAATACCGGAAAAGCCATCTAGAAAACAATAATGGGACTGACCAGCCAGCCGATCTAGCATCTGATCTATGAACGGCAAAGGAAAATGATCCTTTCGGGTGGCCTGGTTTAGCTTCCTATAGTCTATACAAACTCTCCAGCTATTCTGGACTCTAGTAGGCACAAGTTCATTATTCTCATTCCTAACTACTGTTAAACCAGATTTCTTTGGTACAACTTGAACCGGACTTACCCAAGAACTATCAGAAATGGGATAGATAATACCTGCCTGTAGAAGCTTGGTCACCTCTTTCTTTACCACATCCAGAATCAGTGGGTTAAGTCGCCTTTGGGCTGTCCTCGATCAGCTTAGCCCCATCCTCCAAGAAAATTCTTGTGCATGCATCCGGGAGGGGCTAATTCTGGAATATCGGCCAATGTCCACCCAATGGCCTTCTTGTTCTTCCTCGGAACTTCTAAAAGCTTGTCTTCCCGATCGAGTTGAGGCTGGAGGAAATGATGACTGGCAATGTTGCATCCCTCCCCAAGTAGGCATACTTTAAGTTCTCAGGAAGTGGTTTGAGTTCCAAAGGAGGCGGCTGCTCAACAGATGGTGCATTGGGAGCAGCCATAGGGTCAAGGGTTTCTGCTGAGTAAACAGCTTCACTCTCATTATCACTTTCACTATCATCCTCACCCTGCAATGTTAAATCCAAAAACTCAGAACAAACAGAACATGGGTTAGTGTTAGTGCAGTTAGTACAAGTATATACATCATCAAAACCAGAAATAACAGGAAAATCAGAAATAAGGTCATCATGAGTGTCCTCAATGAGCTCAGACAGCAACTCTAAGTTGAATACAGTGCTCCTCTACTGGGTGCTTCATAGCATCAAAAATCTTGAATTTGGCCACAATACCACCAAACTCCATCGACATAGTCCCATCATAAACATCAATCTTGGTCTTGGATGTCATCATGAATGGTCTCCCCAAGATTATGGGTGATCTACTGGACTGAGTCTCTCCTGCCATGTCTAGGATATAGAAGTCTGCAGGGAATATCAAATCATCAACTTGCACTAGGACATCCTCTACCATCCCCATGGGTCGGGCATTGGTCCTGTTAGCCAACTGAATGGTAAGACCTGTATACTGCAATGGCCCCGCATCAAGGTTATTAAAGATGGAGGTAGGCATGACATTGATTGATGCTCCCAAGTCCAACATACAGTTCTCAAACTTCTTGTCCCCAATAGTGCATGGGATAGTGAAGGTGCCTGGATCCTTGCACTTTTGTGGCAGTACTTGATTAGGGCCTATAGAAGCAACTCTCTCTATCTTTGACTGGATAAGCGCTGAGACATTCATTCCCAAGTCAACCCTCTCATTAGTCTTCATCTTCCTCTTGTTAGTGCATAGGTCCTTCAGAAATTTAGCATATCTGGGCACTTGCTTGATCACATCCAACAGTGGAATATTAACAGCTACTTTTCTGAAAACATCAAGAATCTCCTTCTCTTTATTCTCACCACCCATCTTCAAATTTTTCTGAATTCTGTGTGGGAATGGAATGGGGGGTCTATACACTCTCTCAGTTTCAACTTCAACCATAGGCTCAGGAGTAGCCTCATCAGTAGGCTCCTGAGTAGCCTTAACAGTTTCTTCATCCTTTCCAGAAGTGGCCTCAACAACCTTTCCAGATCTCAGAGAGATGACACTCACATTAGGGTTGGAGGCATTAGGATTTATCACTGGCTATGCAGGCAGCTGGTTTGTCCCTTGACCTTGTTGTATACTATTCATGGATGTAGCCAATTGTCCAATCTGAGTCCTCAAATCTTGAATACTAGCATCTGTCCTCTGCTGAAACTGTACACTAGATGCAGCCATTTGCTTTACCAAGTCTTCTAATGATGGTCCAGAAGGTGCAGAAGTGGTCACTGGAGGATGATTCTGAGGTGCCATCGGCTGTTGTTGGGAAGAATTCCCATACCGCAGATTAGGGTGATTTCTCCAGCTAGGATGGTACCTATTAGTAGAGAGGTCTGGAATGCTTTTCAGATTCTGACTGCCTCCTTGATTATAGGGGTTCACTGCATAAGCCTGAGGTACTTCACTGACAAATTCTTCTCTCTGGATCGGGCATGGATCAAATGGATGCTCAGGTGCATTGCACATGCTACATAACTTTGCCGGCTGAACCTTGTCTATTGCCAATTGTCTTACAAAGGAGGTCAGCTCATCCAATCTATTCTCAAGGGCGGCCTGGTTAGAAGATGAACTATGAATCTCATGCACACCTCTTGGCTCTACTGAATTTCTTCTTGTAGAAAACTGCTGGGAGTTCAACGACATATTCTCAATAAGTTGCTTAGCAGCAGCTGGGGTCTTATCAACTAATGCTCCCCCACTAGCAGCATCCAACATATTCCTATCCATAGGCAGCAATCCTTCATAAAAGTATTGGATCAGGAGTTGCTCAGAAATTTGATGCTCGGGGCAACTAGATACCAAATGTTTGAACCTTTCCCAGTACTCAGCTAGTGACTCGTTCCCTTGCCTTATGCCACATATCTCTTTCCTTATTGAAGCAGCTCTTGAAGCAGGAAAATACCTTTCTAGAAACACCCTCTTCAAATCATTCCAAGTTGTGATGGAGTTAGGCTCAAGGTACAATAACCAATCCTTTGCAGCTCCTTGGAGTGAAAATGGAAAAGCCTTCAGCTTGATACTGTCCTCAGTGACTCCCTCTACTCTCGAGGTTGTGGAGCATACAACTTGGAATTCTTTTAAGTGCTTGTGTGGGTCCTCACCTGCAAGACCATTAAACTTGGGCAACAGGTGAATAAAACCAGATTTCAATTCAAAAGGGGTGTCAGCACCAGGATAAGAAATACATAATCCATTATAGTTGACATCAGGGGCAGCAAGCTGCCTTAATGTCCTCTGGTCTCCCATGTTTTCAAAAGCAGTTTTAAAATTGGAATTACTACTAGTGCTAGCCCGAAATTCCCTACGGAGTGTGTGCAATGTTCTTTCAATTTCCGGGTCAAAATCACACAGTTCAGGGCAATGAGACCTAGTAGCCAGACCAATTCAAAACAGAACAGAAATTGAAAGAAAGAAAAGAAAATAAAATAAAAACAAATTGAGAAAAATAACAACTCAGAGTCCCCAGAACGCGCGCCAATTTTTGGTCGCATTGTCACTGCCGCACGCGCCAAAAAGGACGAGCGGGTTTAAAAGTGTAGTATAGTGCGACAACTCGGATGTCGTCTCTCAAGGACTCTGAGAATATTATCTTTCACAAAAATCAGTTTTGGGGGGGTTTGGATTGGAGTGCAAATAAGAAATAAACAAAACAGAGCAATCAAAAAAAGGGCAGTTAAAAGGAGATTATCAATTATCAAACAACGATTAATCTACTGTCAAGAATTCCCAACTATCCTTGGTTAATGTAAACCCAAGCCCTAAGCAGATTCTAATCCCCTTTCGCATTCTGAGAATAACTAACAACGTAATTGCTACTATGGATGCAAATTCCTATTCCCGAAATAACAAACGGGATTAAGCGCTCATGATCGAACGATCATGAATGAACACACGCGAATTAACAAACGCGATTATGTATAGGAATTTAACATCACTGAAACAAATCAATACAATATTACACACTCCTGAAATAACAAACAGAAATATGAAATATGGTATTGAAAAAGGAAAAGCAATTAAAATAGGGATTTACATAACCTCAAGTATATAGGATCCTCAAACAGTAGACTAATCCTAGGACTTAGTGCTCCATGGCAAGAACGAAATCACAGAGAAAAATGTATATCAGAAAGTTGGAGAAGCAAAAGTCTTTACAAAATGTTCAGAACAGCCTTTTATACAAATTCAGAATTCAGATGGCTCGCGGGGCGAACAAACATTCGCGAGGCGAATTTCATGAACTGACAGCAACCCTTGGCATTCTCGCGAGGCGAAGTGTTGCTCGCGAGGCGAGGATATGAAGAGTTTCCTCCTTACACCCGTGATGGCCATCAGGGCCTAACCGTGATGCTCTCCCGACTTTCGGGATTCGCGAGGCGAAGGGATGCTCGCGAGGCGAGACTCTTCACTTCAAAACTGCGCCACGGCCATGACCTTCAACACGGGCAAGCCGTGATCGTCTCTGACTTTTTCAGGTTTGGAAGACTCGCGGGGCGAGACCTTCTTCGCGAGGCGACCCAGAGACTTAGCAATTTCTTGGAACAGTCAGGCTTCGGGGTCGCGTGGCGAGCGTGTCCTTCGCGGGGCGAATCCCCTGTTCTTTATTTTCTCAACTTCTACTTAACCTGAAAACAAGGAAATAAGCATAAGTGTATTATTTTGACTTAAAACTAGCTAAATTAACTTAAAACTACTCTAGAGACTCAAAACATTGCTTGAGGACAATCTAATCTAATTTGGGTGAAAATACGATATAATTTGCACAAAACCCTGGTCATACTAGCTATAAAACTAGATGAGCCAGAGGCTTATCACTCCCTGACTACAGTTTTTACAAACCACTCGCTTTTTGACCCGTGTGCGACAGCATGTCAAAATTGGTGCCGTTGCCGGGGACTCTTGTTGTTATTCTCGCATTTTCTTTTTGATTTTCTACTGAATTAGTTCTGGCTACTAGGTCTGGGTGTTCTGAATTGTTTGAATTTGATCCTGAAATTGAGAGAACACTGCACACACGCCGTAGAGCAATTCAGGCTAGCACTAGTTCACCAACCAGTAGTAATTCTAATTCTGCACCTGCACTTGATAACATGGCTGATCAAAGAACATTAAGACAGCTTGCTGCCCCTGATGTTAATTATAATGGGTTATGTATTGAATATGATGATGTTCTTGCTCCCTTTGAATTAAAATCTGGTTTGATACACTTGTTGCCAAGGTTTAGTGGTCTTGCAGGTGAGGATCCACATAAACATCTGAAGGAATTCCAGGTTGTCTGCTCTACACCCTTGAGACCGGAAGGAATAACAGAAGATCATATCAAGCTGAGAGCCTTCCCATTCTCACTTCAAGGTGCTGCGAAGGATTGGTTGTATTACCTTGAACCGAATTCTGTTACAACCTGGAATAAACTGAAGAAAGTCTTCTTAGAGAGGTACTTCCCTGCCTCCAGAGCTGCATCAATCAGGAAGGAAATATGTGGCATTAGACAAGGAAATGAATCATTGGCCGAGTACTGGGAGAGATTCAAGAAGTTGGTATCCAGTTGTCCTCAGCACCAGATTTCTGAGCAGCTACTTATTCAGTACTTTTATGAGGGGTTGCTACCGATGGACAGGAACATTTTGGATGCTTCTAGTGGGGGAGCCCTTGTTGATAAGACCCCAGCTGCTGCCAAGCAATTGATTGAAAACATGTCACTCAACTCCCAGCAGTTCACAACTAGAAGCAACTCTATCGAAGCAAGGGGTGTGAATGAGATCCATGGTTCTTCTTCCAACAAGGCCCTTGAAACCAGAATTGATGAGCTCACTTCTCTAGTGAAACAGCTGGCAGTGGACAAAGTTCAGACAGCAAGGGTGTGTGGTATTTGTACTTCTCCTGAGCTCCTGACCGATGCATGTCCCATTCTGAAGGATGAGTCGGTCACTGATTTGCCTCAAGCATACGCAGCCAATCTTTACCATCAAGGCAACAATCAGAACAGGTACGACACTCCTGACCTCTCCACTAATAGGTACCACCCCAACTGGAGAAACCATCCGAACCTTCGGTATGGAAACTCATCCGCACAACAACAGCCGATGTTACCACCACAGAATTCCCCCCAAGTGACCACCTCTGCACCTTCTGGACCTTCACTAGAGGACATTGTCAAGCAAATGTCTGCACAAAATCTCCAATTTCAACAGCGAACGGACTCTAGTATTCGTGCTTTGCAAACACAGATAGGACAGCTTGCCACTTCGATGAATGCCATACAGCAAGCTCAAGGATCGAACCAACTACCTGCACAAACAGTGGTGAATCCTAATGTTCCAAATCCTAATGTGAGTGCAATCTCTTTGAAGTCCGGGAAAGTTGTAGAGGCAGGCCCTGAAAAAGATAAAGAAACTGTTGAGGTAACACCTGCACCTGAGAAATGTTTCAGCCCTCATTCAACCTAAACCTGCACCTGAGAAAGTTCTTGTTTGACCTCACTCAGGCAATGCCACAGAAATGCAAGGATCCGGGAACTTTTGCTATTCCATGCACCATTGGGGACAGTAAATTCGACAATTGCATGTTGGATTTAGGAGCTTCTATTAATGTCATGCCCACTTCTGTCTTCAACAATATTGATCTTGGTCCTTTGCAACATACAGGTCTCACTATACAGTTGGCAAACAGAACCAATGCTCGCCCCATTGGAGTGATAGAAGATGTGCTGGTACAAGTTAATGACTTGATTTTCCCTGCTGACTTTTACATCCTGGACATGGCAGGGGAAACAAATTCAAGCAGATCACCAATCATCCTGGGCAGACCGCTCATGAAGACGGCGAAGACAAAGATTGATGTTGATGATGGGACCATGTGGATGGAATTTGGTGACATTGTTACAAAATTCAACATTTTCGATGCTATGAAGCATCCCTTGGAGGAGCACTCTGTTTTTCAAATAGAGTTGCTCTCTGAAATTATTGATGACACTTATGATGACTTGGTTGCTGATTTTCCATCTATTTCTGGTTTTGATGATATTTATTCATGTGCTGATTGTACTAACACTGACCCTTGTGTTGTTCGTGCTGAGAATGATGCTACCTTGCAGGGTGACAGTGTAAGTGAAGCTGCTTATTCAGCTGAAGTTCTTGACAGTACGACTGCCCCAAACATACCATCCATTGAGCAGCCACTCTCCCTAGAGCTTAAGTCACTGCCTGAAAATCTGATGTATGCTTACTTGGAGAGGAATGAAAAACTTCCAGTTATAATTTCCTCTAACCTGGATTTTGACCAGGAAACTAAGCTCTTGGAGGTTCTGAAGAAGCATAAGAAGGCGATTGGGTGGACCTTGGCTGACATACCATGTATTAGCCCCTCCAGGTGTATGTATAGGATTTTGTTGGAGGATGGGGCTAAAACAGTCAGGCAGCCCCAAAGGCGGCTCAATCCCTTGATTCTTGATGTTGTGAAGAAGGAGGTAACAAAACTCTTGCATGCGGGTATCATATATCCTATCTCTCGATGATGGTGGGTGAGCCCAAAGGTGCAAGTTGTACCCAAGAAATCTGGACTCACAAAGGTGAAAAATGAAAATGATGAACTTGTTCCCACTAGAGTCCAGAATAGCTGGAGAGTTTGCATTGATTACAGGAGGTTGAACTAGGCTACTAGAAAGGATCACTTTCCTTTGTCGTTCATCGATCAGATGCTTGAATGGCTAGCAGGTAAATCACACTACTATTTTCTTGATGGTTTTTCAGGTTACTTCCATATCCACATTGCACCAGAGGATCAGGAAAAGACTACTTTCACGTGCCCCTTCGGCACATTTGCTTACAGGAGGATGTCGTTTGGTCTTTGCAATGCTCCTGGCACATTCCAGAGATGCATGATTAGTATTTTCACTGAATATGTTGAGAATTGCATGGAAGTGTTCATGGATGATTTTACTGTTTATGGTTCCTCATTTGATGCATGCTTGCACAATTTGAATCTGGTTTTGGAAAGATGCATTGAAACTGACCTTGTTTTGAACTATGAAAAATGCCATTTTATGGTTGAAGAGGGGATTGTTTTGGGGAATATTATTTCTGAAAAGGGTATTTCAGTAGATCCTGCTAAGATTGATTTGATTTCTACACTGCCTTACCCATCTTGCGTTCGCGAGATTCATTCTTTTCTTGGTCATGCAGGTTTCTACAGGCACTTCATAAAGGATTTCAGCAAGATAGCGCTCCCTCTGTCAAACTTGTTGAAGAACGACGCCACTTTCAACTTTGATGACAATTGCAAGAAGGAGTTTGATTTCTTGAAGAAGGCATTGACCTCCACTCCCATCATCCAGCCTCCTGACTGGACCCTCCCTTTTGAGATCATCTGTGATGCCTCTAACTATGCTGTGGGGGCGGTCCTTGCACAAAGGGTGGGCAAGGCTGCCCATTCTAGAACTTTAGATGCTGCACAAGCTAATTACACCACCACTGAAAAGGAACTTCTAGCTATTGTTTTTGCTCTTGATAAATTTAGATCATATTTGCTAGGTTCCAAGGTTGTTGTTTTCACTGACCATGTAGCTCTAAAGTACTTGCTGAAGAAACCAGAAGCAAAACCGAGATTGATTCGGTGGATGTTGTTGCTCCAAGAGTTTACTGTGGAGATAAAGGATAAGAGTGGAGCTGAGAATTTGGTGGCCGATCACTTGAGCAGAATAGAGAGGGATGAGGATCCGTCCCCCATTCAGGATGACTTTCCTGATGAGAAGCTTTTACAGTTACATGGGGTAAGTCCTTGGTTTGTTGATATTGTTAACTATCTTGTTGCTGGTGTTTTTCCAACAGGTGCAACTAGGGCGCAAATTCACAAACTCAAGAGTGATGCCAAATATTATGTTTGGGATGATCCTTACCTTTGGAAATTTGGCAGTGATCAGGCAATTAGGAGATGTGTCCCCGACTATGAGATTGAGTCCATTTTGCACTTTTCTCATGCTTCTCAAGTAGGGGGACACTTTGGGCCACAGAGGACTGCAAGAAAAGTCCTGGACTCAGGTTTTTATTGGCCCACCATTTTTAGAGATGCTTATGAGGTTTACCGGACTTGTAAAGAGTGTCAGACAGCAGGTACAGCCATCACTCGTAAGAGTGAAATGCCTCAGCAACCTATGCTTTTCTGTGAGGTGTTTGATGTGTGGGGAATTGACTTTATGGGTCCTTTCCCTGCATCTTTTGGTTTTCTCTATATTCTGCTGGCTGTTGACTATGTTTCAAAGTGGGTGGAAGCTATCCCCACTAGGACTAATGATTCTAGAGTTGTTCCAAATTTTGTCAGGTCCAATATTTTTTGCAGGTTTGGAATACCTCGTGCTATCATAAGTGACCAAGGCAGTCATTTCTGCAACCGCACCATGGAAGCTTTACTCCGGAAGTATGGAGTTGTGCACAGGGTCTCCACTGCATACCATCCCCAAACTAATGGGTAGGCTGAGATCTCAAACAGAGAGATCAAACAGATCTTAGAGAAAGTGGTGCAGCCAAATAGGAAGGACTGGAGCCGCCGTCTAGAAGATGCACTTTGGGCTCAAAGAACAGCTTTCAAGACACCAATAGGGATGTCTCCCTATAGGCTTGTGTTCGGTAAGGCATGTCATCTGCCTGTGGAAGTTGAGCACCGTGCTTATTAGGCGGTCAAGAGCTGTAACTTGGAAATGCAAAGAGCAGGCATTGAAAGGAAACTCCAATTGCAGCAGCTTGAAGAGCATAGGCTGGAAGCCTATGAAAGCTCTCGGATTTATAAAGAGAAAACTAAGCACTTCCATGATAGGATGATTTCTAGGAAGGAATTCTCTGTGGGCCAACAGGTTCTATTGTTTAACTCCCGCCTGAAAGTGATGGCTGGGAAACTTCGATCCAAGTGGATTGGCCCATTTGTTGTTACTAATGTTTTCCCTCATGGTGCAGTAGAAATAAAAAGTACAGGTAGCAACAAGGTCTTTAAGGTTAACGGGCAGCGCTTGAAGCTATTCCATGAGAGCTCGGTGCCTGAAGATGCTACTGTTGAGGAGCTCTCCTTGGGAGACCCCACCTACACTACAACTTGATCAGGGAGCACCTTATCCTTTCCCTCACTCTGATTTTATATTTATGTTCTTTCATTGAGGACAATGTATGTCTTAAGTGTGGGGGAGGGAACCAATTGTTTTGTTTTTGTTTTTGTTTTGTCTTCCTTGTTTGTGTGCTTTGTGTCGTATCTGTGTGAGTCTTGTGTCGGCAAGCTTGATTGGGTTTTGTCAAATTTTGCATAGATAGATTGCATGATATATGTTGGCTTGATGATTCCCCTCCTAAGTTTTGAGAATTGAAAATTGATCCCCATGTGAAAAATTGAAAATTGAACATTGAGATATTCTGTTGTGATTGCATGATTTATGATAAGTTTGGGGTGAATGGATGCACACACTAGGGATTGAATCTCGGTCAAACAATTTGCAAAAATTGTCCAGGTGAGGATTTGAGCCTCCAACATGTTTTTAATTGTGTGAATCACTTTTAAGTTGCACTTTCCCGAATTTGCTTGAATCTCTTCTTGGTTTGCATGCTTACGTGTTGCATCAAATGATTTAGGCAATTTTCTTTGAAATAACTACTTGGCCTGAAAAGAACCATCCCTAATGCATGTTCCCTAGTTAGCCGCGTTGAGGCTAATAAGCCTATTGTTTCTTGATGACCTCATGTTATAATCCAAAAATCTGGAAAAACCATGTTAACCCGATCTTAGGATTAGGAGAGCATGGAAGCTTAGCAAGAGAAGGGTTGCAAGAAACTAAGTTTGGGGTGGCTACAAGGTGTGATATGTCATTCTGGGTTGAGAAAAAGAAAAAAAAAATAAAGGTTGGAGCCAAAGGCAAAGAGAAAAAAAAAGAAAATAAGAAAAGAACAAAAATGTCAAAAAAAGGGTATTGAAAGAAAAAGGCTGTAGTCACCCAAGGCAAAAAGAAAAATGGAAACATGAACTTGAGTGGGAATTCAATATGTCAAAATGCTCATGCTCTCTTAGTTCCTAGGGACTTAAGCCTAGTACCTTTGAATATCCTACCTTTAGCCAGGCCCCATTACAACCTTTAAAAGACCTTCTGATGTTGCATGCATGTTTTCGTGGGAACTTTGTTTTGAGATGAAAATCAAATTCATGGGAAGTGCTCTTGAAATGTGAAATCGAGTGAAAAATTCATAGCCTAGACGAACTGAGCGAATGAGTGAAACATTAAATGCCCTTGTGAGGAAGGCGATTGTTTGAAATTTGTGATCTCCCTTTTGTGTGTAACTTGGATCCTCAACTCAGATTACTGATTGCATGAATGATGGAATTCTCAATGGTTTAAAGTAAATGAATGTGTGGGATTACATTGTTGAAAAATGGGGGGAACATTGAAGGGAAATTGTTTTGCTAGAATTGCACGAAATCTATGCGAAATTGGTTGAACCCTTTAAGCTTGCCAAGTTTGAGTCCTTTTGAGTTTTAGTTTGCTTGGGGACAAGCAAAGTCTAAGTTTGGGGTATTTTGATCAGCCTCTGGCTCGACTAGTTTTTAACTAGTAAGACCATAGGTTTTATTCAAGTTTAATCTCGATTTCACCCAAATTTGGATGTAATTGTCCTCAAGCAACATTTTGAGTCTCTTAAGTAGTTTTAGGGTATTTTAGTTGATTTTGAGCCAAATAAAGCACTTACTGCTATTTCATGTTTTCAGGTTGATAAGAAAAGCAAGAAGGGAGGAACACTGAAAGCAGAGGCCATCACGCCCGTGTAGTGACACTGGTCACGGCCGTGATGAGCTACCCATGGAAGACAGAAAGGATCACGGCCCAGCCGTGACACACATCACGGGCGTGATGAGGAGATCATGAAAGTCAGAAAGCATCACGGCCCAGGCGTGACACACATCACGGGCGTGATGAGAAGACCCGGAAAGTCAGAGTTGATCACGGCCCAGCCGTGATGGAGGTCACGGTTGTGACAGATCAGCACCCAAAGTCAGAAGTGATCATGGCATGGCCGTGATAGGCATCACGGCCGTGACGGACCAGAATTTGAATGCGCGCCCTTGACAGAAGCGGTCACGGCTTGGCCGTGACGGCCATCACGGCCGTGACGCGCGGCCTCTTTATAAATAGGACCGCAGCAGCATACGAAAGGCATCCAATTTTCACAGTTTTACATAATTTTTCTAGGTTTTGTTACACCCTTGATGGAGAACTAATTCCCTTGGGTTAATCTACTGTAATCGAGTTCCGCCGACACTTGAGATTCTGTAATTCCCGAATTAAATTGCTTCTTCCTTTCAATACTATCCTGTACGTTCTGTTTGCTTAATTCAGGATTATATAGAATAGGTATTGATTTGTTTCGATGATTTTATGTTCCTATATCTAATCGCGTTTGCTTAATTCGCGTGTGTTCAATCGTGTTTGCTTAATTCACAAGTACTTCAACCCGTTTGCTTAATTCGGGAATTGGGAACAAATATCGTGTAGTGCCAATTTCGCTTGTTACTTGTTGCTACAATCGAAAAGGGATTAGAATCCGTTTAGGGCATGGGAATTATATGAATCGATGATAGTGGGGAACCGAGAACAGTAGATTAATCATTTTGATCATTGATATTCACTTATTTCTTAATTGCATCGTTCTTTTAATCTCTGAATCTGAAACCCCCCCCCCCCAAAACTGATTTTTCTGGGAGTTACAATCCAAGAGTCCTTGTGAGACGATACTCGAGTTGTCGCTCCCTGACTCCAGTTTTTACAAACCACTCGCTTTTTGACCCATGTGCGACAGCGTGTCACTTACTCATCTTAAGCCCAATTAAGGCATATGATACCTTGTTGGAAAGCTTATTCAGAGGCCCTTAATTTGGTCTTGGGTTAGGTCAGGATTAATAAGCATATATAGCAGTTTATAGCCTCATAAGACAGAGAGAGACGGAAATTAGACAACTTTTACAATCATTGTTTTTGCTTTTACATTATCGGGATTAAATGCAAAACATTTTTAACTTTCGGATTTGTCACTCATCCTGACCTTGGTGCCATCCACAGAGCATAACTATAGCTACAGATATCGGATTTTGGCGATCTTGCTGTCCCTAGAAAGATAAGGAAGTGACCTACAATTTCAGGTTTCCCAAGAATTGTCAAATTAGGCCAAAATCAAGGCTAAATTGGGTCCCGAGTTCTCTGGCACGGATCAGTGCGCAGTCCATGGTTTTCCTTCACTTAAATGGGCCTAACTTCCTCATCTTAAGCCCAATTAAGGCATATGATACCTTGTTGGAAAGCTTATTCAGAGGCCCTTAATTTGGTCTAGGGTTAGGTCAGGATTAACAAGCATAAATAGCATTTGAAAGCCGCACAAGTAAGAGAGAGACGTAAATTAGACAACTTTTACAATCATTGTTTTAGCTTTTACATTATTGGGCTTAATTGCTAAACATTGTTAATTTTCAGATTTTTCACTCATCCTGATCTTGTTCCCTTGCGCAAAGCATAACTGGAGCTACAGATATCCGATCTTGGTGATCTTGCTATCGCTAGAAAGATAAGGAAGAGACCTACAATTTCAGGGTTTCCAATAATTGTAAAATTAGGCCAAAATCAAAGCTAAATTGGGTCCCGATCTCTCAGGCGCGGATCAGTGCGCAGTCCATGATGTTCCTTCACTTAAATGGGCCTAACGTAATCATCTTAAGCCCAATTAAGGCATATGATACCTTGTTGAAAAGCTTATTCAGAGGCCCTTAATTTGGTCAAGCGTTAGGTCATGATTAATAAGCATAAATAACAGTTTAAAGCCGCACAAGTCAGAGAGAGACGGAAATTAGACAACTTTTACAATCATTGTTTTTGCTCTTACATTATTGGGCTTAATTGCTAAACATTGTTAATTTTCGGATTTTTGACTCATCCTGACCATGTTGCCTTGCGCAAAGCATAACTAGAGCTACAAATATCAGATTTTGGTGATCTTGCTGTTGCTAGAAAGATAATGAAGAGACCTACAATTTCAGGTTTCCGAAGAATTATCAAATTAGGCCAAAATAAAGGCTAAATTGGGTCCCGATTTCTCAGGCGCGGATCAGTGCACAGTCCATGATGTTCCTTCACTTAAATGGGCCTAACTTACTCATCTTAAGCCCAATTAAGGCATATGATACCTTGTTGGAAAGATTACTCAGAGGCCCTTAATTTGGTCTTGGGATAGATCATGATTAATAAGTATAAATAGCAGTTTACTGCCGCACAAGTCAGAGAGAGACAGAAATTAGACAACTTTTACAATCATTGTTTTTGCTTTTACATTATTGGGCTTAATTGCTAAACATTGTTAATTTTCAGATTTTTCACTCATCCAGACCTTGTTGCCTTGCACAGAGCATAACTTGAGCTACAGATATCGGATTTTGGTGATTTTTCTGTCCCTAGAAAGATAAGGAAGAGACCTACAATTTCAGGTTTTCCAAGAATTGTCAAATTAGGCCAAAATCAAGGCTAAATTGGGTTTCGAATTCTCTGGTGCGGATCAGTACGGAGTCCATGAAGTTCCTTCACTTAAATGGGCCTAACTTACTCATCTCAAGCCCAATTAAGGCATATGATACCTTGTGGGAAAGCTTATTCAGAGGCCCTTAATTTGGTCTTGGGTTAGGTAGGATTAAAAAGCATAAATAGCAGTTTACAGCCGCACAAGCAAGAGAGAGACAGAAATTATACAACTTTTACAATCAATATTTCTGCTCTTACATTATTGGGCTAAATTGGGGTTAATTGCTAAACATTGTTAATTTTTGTATTTTTCACTCATCCTGACCTTGTTGCCTTTCGCAAAGCATAACTTGAGCTACAGATATCGGATTTTGGTGACCTTGCTGCCCCTAGAAAGATAAGGAAGAGGCCTACAATTTCAGGTTTCACCAGAATTTTCAAATTAGGCCAAAATCAAGGCTAAATTGGGTCCCGAGTTCTCTGGTACGGATCAGAGTGCAGTCCATGATCTTCCTTCACTTAAATGCGCCTAACTTACTCATCTTAAGCCCAATTAAGGCATATGATACCTTGTTGGAAAGCTAATTCAGATGCCCTTAATTTGGTATAGGGTTAGGTCAGGATTAATAAGCATAAATAGCAGTTTACAGCCGCACAAGCTAGAGAGAGATTCAAGTTAGACAACTTTTAGAATCATTGTTTTTGCTCTTACATTATTGGGCTTAATTGGGCTTAATTGCTAAAGATTGTTATTTTTTGGATTTTTCACTCTTCCTGACCTTGTTGCCTTGCGCAGTGCATAACTAGAGCTACAGATATCGGATTTTGGTGATCTTGCTGTCCCTAGAAAGATAAGGAAGAGACCTACAATTTCAGGTGTGCCAAGAATTTTCAAATTAGGCCAAAATCAAGGCTAAATTGGGTCCCGAGTTCTCCGGCGCGGATCAGTGCGCAATCCATGATGTTCCTTCACTTAAATTGGACTAACTTACTCATCTTATGCCCAATTACGGCATATCCTTCCATGTTGGAAAGCTTATTCTGAGGCCCTTAATTTGGTATAGGGTTAGGTCAGGATTAATAAGCATAAATAGCAGTTTACAGCCGCACAAGCCAGAGAGAGACGGAAATTAGACAACTTTTACAATCATTGTTTTTGCTTTTAAATTATTGGGCTTAATTGCTAAACATTGTTAATTTTCGGAATTTGCACTCATCCAGACCAAGTTGATTTGCGCAGAGCATAACTAGAGCTACAGATATCGGATTTTGGTGATCTTGCTGTCCCTAGAAAGATATGGAAGAGACCTACAATTTCAGGTTTCACAAGAATTGTCAAATTAGGCCAAAGTCAAGGTTAAATTGGTTACCGAAATCTGGCGCGGGTCGGTCATGCAATCCACGATGTTCCTTCTCTTAAATGGGCCTAACTATCTCATCTTAAGCCCAATTAAGGCATATGATACCTTGTTGGAAAGCTTATTCAGAGGCCCTTAATTTGGTTTAGGGTTAGGTCAGGATTAATAAGCATAAATAGCAGTTTATAGCCGTACAAGTCAGAGAGAGACGGAAATTAGACAACTTTTACAATCGTTGTTTGTGCTCTTACATTATTGGGCTTAATTGCTAAACATTATTAATTTTCGGATTTTTCATCGATCCTGACCTTGTAGCCTTGCGCAGAGCATAGCTAGAGCTACAGATAACGGATTTTGGTGAACTTGCTGTCCCTAGAAAGATAAGGAAGAGACCTACAATTTCAGGTTTCCCAAGAATTGTCAAATTAGGCCAAAATCAAGGCCAAATTGGGTCCCGAGTTCTCTGGCCCCGGATCGGTCTGCGATCCATGATGTTCCTTCACTTCAATGGGCCTAACTTACTTATCTTAAGCCCAATTAAGGCACATGATACCTTGTTGGAAAGCTTATTCAAAGGCCCTTACTTTGGTCTGGGGTTAGGTCAGGATTAACATGCATAAATAGCAGTTTACAACCGCACAAGCCAGAGAGACGGAAATTAGACAACTTTTACAATCAATGTTTTTGCTCTTACATTATTGGGCTTAATTGGGCTTAATTACTAAACATTGTTAATTTTAGGATTTTCACTCATCCTGACCTTATTCCCTTGCGCATAGCATAACTAGAGCTACAAATATCGAAATTTGGTGATCTTGTTGTCCCAAGAAAGATAAGGAAGAGACCTACAATTTCAGTTTTCACAAGAATTGTCAAATTAGGCCAAAATCAAGGCTAAATTGGGTCCCGAGTTCTCTGGCGGGGATCAGTGCGCACTCCATGATGTTCCTTCACTTAAATGGGCCTAACTTACTCATCTTAAGCCCAATTAAGGCATATGATACTTTGTTGGAAAGCTTATTCAGAGGCCCTTACATTGGTCTAGGGTTAGGTCAGGATTAATAAGCATAAATAGAAGTTTATAGCCGTACAAGTCATAGAGAGACGGAAATTAGACAACTTTTACAATAATTGTTTTTGCTTTTACATTATCGGGCTTAATTGCTAAACATTGTTAATTTTCGGATTTTTCACTCATCCTGACCTTGTTGCCTTGCGCAGAGCATAACTAGAGCTACATATATCGGATTTTGGTGATCTTGTTATCCCTAGAAAGATAAGGAAGTGACCTACAATTTCAATTATCACAAGAATGGTTAAATTAGGCCAAAATCAAGGCTAAATTGGGTCCCGAAATCTGGCACGGGTCCGTGCGCAGTCCACGATGTTCTTTCACTTAAATGGGCCTAACTAACTCATCTTAAGTCCAATTAAGGCATATGATACCTTGTTGGAAAGCTTATTCAGAGGCCCTTAATTTGGTCTAGGGTTAGGTCAAGATTAATAAGCATAAATAGAAGTTTATAGCCGTACAATCCAGAGAGAGAAAAAAATTAGACAACTTTTACAATCATTGTTTTTGCTCTTACATTATCGGGCTTAATTGCTAAATATTGTTAATTTTCGTATTTGTCACTCATCCTGACCTTGTTGCCTTGCGCATAGCATAACTATAGCTACAGATATCAGATTTTGGTTATTTTGCTGTCCCTAGAAAGATAAGGAAATGGCCTACAATTTCAGTTTTTACAAGAATTGTCAAATTAGGCCCAAATCAAGGCTAAATTGGGTCTCGAGTTCTCTGGCACGGATCAGTGCGCAGTTCATGATGTTCCTTCACTTAAATGGGCCTAACTTACTCATCATAAGCCCAATTAAGGCATATGATACCTTGTTGGAAAGCTTATTCAGAGGCCCTTAATTTGGCCTAGGGTTAGGTCATGATTAATAAGCATAAATAGCAGTTTACAGCTGTACAAGTCAGAGAGAGACGAAAATTATACAACTTTGAAATAGTCAACTATAAACACGAGAAGGGGGGGTTGAATTGTGTTTATCAGAATTTAAGCAAAGCTGAAATCTTTTCACAAACAAAAAGCTAGATTTGGACGAGTGGAAGAATACAGGGTGGATGGATGACTTTTGCAAATACACCACTGATAAATGCAAGAAAAACTAACGCAATTAAAGAGTTTATGAAAGAGAGATTAACACGATGATTTATCCTGGTTCACTCTTCAAATCCAAGAGCTACGTCCAGTCCTTGGCAGCACCTAGATTTATCCACTATAACTGATAAGGTTACAGACTCAAGTATTATTTGCACACCTAGCCTCTTCAGGCTCAAGACAAGTATTATTTTCACACCTAGCCTCTTCAGGCTCACTTAGGTTTGTTTGAGAGATTGGGTTTGTAAAAATACAACTTCTCACAAGCAGATCTTTCACTAACACTCAGAGAGTGGTTTAAATGTGAAGTCTAGGAAAGTCTGCGTAATAACTTCAAATGTTTGAAGAATACAGAATGAAAAAATTAATGAGCAGAGTAATGGCGTTTTAATGCAGTGTGTATTCTCTATGTCTTCATCTTCAATGACTTCTGTATTTATAGTCTTCAAACATTTAGGATCTGTTAGAGACATTCTCTTAGATGTTGGCTTCAAGCAGAACTTCATTAAATGCAATAGAGTCGTTCTCATAACCCATTAATGCAATAGAGTCGTTCTGAGCAGCCATTAATGCAATAGGAACATTGGTTGTACTCTAACATGTAGGATCATGGCTTTAAGCATTGAGATACATCCATGTCAAAGTTGGGCAGAGAGCTTTTTGTACTTTGCTGAGTACACTCCCCTTTTTGTGGAATAGAGCATGTTGGACGCATTCTTTTAGATTATCCAAGGTTGCTTGAGAGAGTAGTCTTCTTTTCTTGATAATCGTGAAACTGAGTAGAAGAGAAGACTTCAAGTCTCTTTCTGGCTTTTGAAAAACGATTCTGATAATCCTTAGAGAATTTCACGTTCATAAGATAAGTGCTTCCATCTTGAAAATAATCACGTCTATCTAGTCATTTGAGTTTTCATTCGGGCTAGTAGATGAGCTCCATATTAAGGACTCAGCAAGTCCAAAGACTAGTGGACGAGCGCTTCTGTCACCTTTAGTGGACAAGAGTCTCAGTTACTCTAGTGGACGAGAGCCTTTGTTACTTTAGTGGACGAGAGTCTCAGTTACTCTAGTGGACGAGAGCCTTTGTTCCTTTAGTGGACGAGAGTCTCAGTTACTCTAGTGGACAAGAGTCTCAGTTACTCTAGTGGACGAGAGCCTTTGTTCCTTTAGTGGACGAGAGTCTAAGTTACTCTAGTGGACGAGAGCCTCTGTTACTCAAGTGGACGAGAGTATTTTGCCACGTCATTGGACGGATACAATTTGACTTTAATGGACACGCTATTCTGATACTTTAATGGACGCGCTGTTCTGATACTTTAATGGACGAGCTCCAAGTGCCACGTTAGTAGACGGATAATTCTGATACCTCACTGGACAGGCTTTTCTGATACTTTGATGGATGCACTATTCTGATACTTTAAGTAGACGCGGCCTTCTGTTACTTTAGTGGACGCGGCCTTGTGATACTTTTAGTGGACGCGGCCTTCTGATACTTTAGTGGACGCGACCTTCTGATACTTTAGTGGACGCAGCCTTCTGATACTTTTAGTGGACGCGGGTTTCTTTCTCTTGCGTTTTGGACATGCGCTTCAAACACTACAGTGCTGGACATATGTTTAAAAACACTTGTGTGTTGGACGTGAGTTTTTATCTTCAAATAGTGTTGGACGAATGATTCTCTTATTTAATCTGCACACTCGATAGATAGGTTAGCAACCAATATGAAGGTTAATTAAATCATTAACCAATGTTTATTTCTCATCAAAACTTAGGGAAATGCACATCAGACATTTTAGAGACTTAACAATCTCCCCCTTTTTGATGATGACAAACATTGAGATGATTTAATGAACCTCAGAAAATATCAACAAAGAAAATAGCATATATAGACAGGTTGAAATTTTCTTAAGTGTGAACAGGTCATATCATATTCATTCTATTTCTCCTATTCTCCCATTTTCATTTCTCCCATTCTCCCTATTCATTTCTCCCTTTCTCCCTATTCATTTCTCCTTTCTCCCCTTTTGTCAACATCAAAAAGGGTTATCAAGTTTTATTTATGAGATATGTTAAAGGCAAGATAACATGTTAAGAAAATCATAGTAATGCAGCAAGCATATTAGACATATTCCACTTAACTTATTGTATCATTACTCCCCCTGAACTAATGCTTAGTTGAAAGAACATGTATATAGGAGTAATGACAGATTTAGCATAGACTCGTTAACATTCATACATGTCATTCAACAATGCAATGCATGTTTAGATTATCTCTAATAAATAAAAACATTTCTTCTGCGAGGAGTTTAGTGAAAATATCAGCCCATTGATTTTCAGTTTTAACAAACTTAATATCAAAAATGCCTTTTTGAACAAAATCCCCAATGAAATGATGTTTGATTTCAATATGTTTAGCCTTAGAATGCTGAATTGGATTTTTAGTTAAGCATATAGCACTCAATTATCACACCATACAGATATGTTATGTTCATAAATAGAGTAATCCTCAAGTTGATGTTTTACCCATAAGAGTTGAGAAGCGACAACTAGCAGGAGAGATGTATTCTGCCGTCAGCATTAGATAGGGCAATGGTTGTCCGCCTCTTGCTTGACCATGAGACTAAACTTGCTCCAATGAAGTGACATCCTCCATCGGTGCTTTTTCTTTCTATTCTGTCTCCAAAGAAAGTCAAGCATCACAATATCCCACTAATCTGTATTCTTTTGATCTTAAATACAGCAAACCAAGATTAGTAGTTCCAAGCAAATATCTAAATATTCTTTTTAAAGCCTTAAGATGAGATTCTCTAGGATCAGAATGGAATCTAGCACACATACAGACACTAAATTGAATGTCGTGTCCGCTTGAAGTTAAGTACGATGAGAGAGCCAATCATACCTCTGTAGACAGTTTGATCTACCTTTTTACCTTCATCATCTTTGCTTAGTTTTGCATTGGGTTGCATAGGGGTTTTCATGAGCTTTGCATTTTCCATTTTGTATTTCTTGAGTATCTCCTTGGTATATTTTTGTTGATGAATGTAAATTCCATCACTTGTTTGCTTGATTTGTAATCCAAGGAAGAACTTCAATTCTCCCATCATGCTCATCTCAAATTCAGCTTGCATTAGACTTGAAAATTCCTTGCACAACTTTTCATTAGTTGCTCCAAAAATAATATCATCAACATATATTTGAACTATAATAAAGTTCTCTTTAGAGCATTTTTGAACAGAGTAGTGTCTACTTGTCCTCTAGTAAAACCATTATGCATGAGATAAGAACTGAGTCTATCATACCATGCTCTAGGTGCTTGTTTCAAACCATATAATGCATTTTTAAGTTTGAAAACGTGATCTGGTTTATCAATATCCTCAAAACCAGGGGGGTTGTTTAACATACACTTCTTCTTCAATTATACCATTTAGAAAAGCACTTTTTACATCCATTTGAAACAGGGTAATTTGGTGTTGTGCAGCATATGACATTAAAATGCGTATGGCTTCTATTCTAGCTACAGGTGCAAAGGTTTCAATATAATCAATACCTTCTTGTTGGTTATAGCCTTGAGCTACTAACCTTGCCTTATTTCTGACAACTTTACCATCTTCATCCAATTTGTTTCTGAAGACCCATCTTGTTCCAACAACTGACTTTTTTTTTAGGCTTAGAGACAAGAGTCCAGACATCATTTCTGGTGAACTGGTTAAGTTCTTCTTGCATAGCAAGAATCTAGCTTTCATCCTCAAGAGCTTCTTCAATGCGTTTAGGCTCCAAATCTGAAATAAAGGCCACATTGCTTGATTCTCTTAATGTGGATCTGGTTCTTACTCCCTCAGAAGGATTTCCAATAATAAGATCCTTAGTATGATGAGTGTTGAACTTCCAATCCCTTTTGAGATCATCATGAAGATCTTGACTTGTCTACTGACTCGTTTGTTCCACTTGTCTTTCAAACTTCGGGCACATGTTCTGTTTTGGTTAGATCGGGTTGTTGACTTTCTGGCTTGTTTATATCAAGACCTGCAAGATCATCTTCTAGATCTGATAGTTCCTTATCTGTCTTTAATCCATCATTGAATTTAATACGAACAGATTCTTCAATAATACAAGTTCTTGAATTGTAAACTCTAAAAGCCTTAGACTTTTCAGAATATCCTACGAAAATACCTTTATCTACCTTAGAATCAAACTTTCCAAGATTATCTTTGGTATTCAGAATAAAACATTCACATCCAAAAGCATGAAAGTAAGATATGTTGGGGCTTTTTCCTTTTCACAATTCATAAGGAGTCCTTTTTAGAAAAGGCCTAATAAGTATTCTGTTTTGTACATAGCAAGCAGTGTTTACAGCTTCTGCCCAGAAGTACTTAGGGAGATTATTTTCATGGAGCATAGATCTAGCCATCTCTTGCAGAGATCTGTTCTTTCTCTCAACCACTCCATTTTGCTGTGGAGTTCTAGGTGCAGAGAAATTGTGAGAGATTCCATTCTCCTCACAGAACTGTCTAAACTGCTCATTTTCAAATTCTCCCCCATGATCACTTCTAAGGGTAGAAATACAGAAACCTTGCTCATTTTGTACTCTTTTGCAGAATACTGAGAAAGACTTAAAAGACTCATCCTTGTGTGTTAGGAAGAGTACCCATGTGTATCTAGAATAGTCATCAACTATGACAAATCCATATTTTCTTCCAGCCAGGCTTGCAACACTAACTGGTCCAAACAGATCCATGTGTAACAACTGAAGTGGTCTAGAGGTTGATATTTGGTTTTTAGATTTGAAACTTGATTTTATCTTTTACCTCTCTGACATGCATCACACAAGACAACTTTCTTAAAGCTAATATCAGGCAATCCTCTCACGAGATTATTCCTTTTTAATTCAGAAATTAGTTCATACTAGCATGTCCTAGTTTCTTATGCCATAACCATCTCTCATCTTCTTTAGACATCAGACAGGTTACACTTTGATATAAGAGATCAGTGATCCAATGTCGCACATGGGTCAAAAAAACGAGTGATTAAAAAACTGTAGTTAGGGCATGACAACTCGAGTATCGTATCTCAAGGACTCTTGGATTGTTATCAACCTACAAATCAGATTTGGGGGGGGGGGGGGGGGGTTAGATTCAATGAGAGAAGAATTGATCAAGAAAACAGTGCAAATAAGTGATTATCAACAAGTTGAAACGATTAATCTGCTGTTTCGGTTTCCCAACTATCATTGATTCACATAAATTCCAAGCCATAAGCGGATTCTAATCCCTTTCCGATTGTAGCGGCAATTAAACAAGCGCAATTGACACTACGAGATATATGTTCCTATTTCCGAATTAAGCAAACGGATTGAAGCGCTCGTGGAATTAAGCAAACACGATCAACACACGCGAATTAAGCAAACGCGATCAAGGTATAGGAACATAGAATCATCGGAATAAATCAATACTTATTCTATACAACTTGAATTAAGCAAACAAGGCATACAGCATAATATTGAAAGAGATAAGCAAATCGATCGGGAATTATGGAACCTCAAGTGTCGGTGGAAACCGACATTCAGACTAATCCCCGGTGATTAGTTCTCCATCACAAACATGATACAAACCCTTGGAATAGACTAAAAACAGTGAAAATTGTATATGACTTGCGTCTGCCCTGGTGCTTAATATAAATCAGGATTCGAGTCACGGCCGTGATTGCCATCACGCCCACGTCGTGGACGCATTCTACCAAGGGCGCGCATTCAAATTCCAATCTGTCATGGCGTGATACCAATCACGGCCAGGCCATGATGCTTTCGACTTTGGGTGCTGATCCGTCACGGCGTGACCTCCATCACGGCTAGGCCATGATCAATTCTCGTTCTTCGGGTTCTCTCATCACGCCCGTGATGGGTATCACGACTGGGCCGTGGTGCTTTCTGACTTTGGGGGTCTTCTCATCACGCCCGTGATGGTCATCACGGCTGGGCCGTGATGCTTTCTGATCTTCATGGGTGGCTCATCACGGCCGTGACCAGTGTCACGGCCTGGCCGTGATGGCTTCTGCTTTAAGAGTCCTTCCCTTTTTGCTCTTCTTATTAACCTGAAAACATGAAATAGCAGTAAATGCTTTATTCGACTCAAAACTAACTAAAATGTCCTAAAATTACTTAAGAGACTCAAAATGTTGCTTGAGGACAACTAAATCCAAATTCGTGTGAAAACGAGATTAAACTCGAGTAATTAGTGCATAATTAGTGGTCTTACTAGTTATAAAACTCGTCGAGCCAGAGGCTTATCAATCGACAGTTCAATCTTATAAAAACTTTGTTGCCTTTTAGCTAAAAATAAGGCTTTGCCACTACAGTCTTTAACTATGCATACATCCTTGGTAAAGGAAACATCAAAACAACTATCACATAATTGACTTATGATAAGCAGGTTGTGTTTTAATCCTTTAACCAAGAGAACATTAGATATAGAGGGAAGAGGGGGTTTACCACCAATAGTACCAATTCCTATAACCTTCCCTTTCTGATTCCCTCCGAAGGCAACGTGTCCTCCTTTATTAAGTTGGAGGTCTAGGAACATAGACCTTTCTCCCTGTCATATGTCGCGAGCAGCCCACCGTCCGGTACCAAAGGTGGTGTTTTCTTTGTCTTGTTGAGGACATCTGCAACAAAGATTATTTGATCTTTAGGTACCCATATTTTTCTGGGTCCTTTTCTGTTAGTTCTAGGAGTCTGTGAGGACTTCCTTCTCTTCTTATGGATACACTTAGACATAACATGCCCGGTTTTTCCACAGAAGTTACAAATAGGTGTTGATTTGGTTACAGTTGACTTAACATATACTTTAGAAACTTTAGTTGATACTTTATGATGTGTCTGATGGACATATCTAATACCTTCTTTGTTAAGAGAGTGCTTCTGATTACCAAGTAGCTTAGTCAGATTGTCTCTACCATTAACAAATTTGGAAAGATCGGAAGTGAGCTTTTCCACTTTCTGTTGAAGTTTTTCAACTTCTTCAGATGGTGATGTTTCACTTGAGATCTTAGCTTCATTAGACTTTTCAGTCTTCAGCTCACTGTTTTCCTTAGCTAGCTTCTCGCACTCTTGAGATTTCTGTTTATGCTCACCTGAGCTTTACATACTCTCTCTTGAGGGATTTGAAGGCTTTAGATAAGCAGTTGGATTCCTCCATCATCTCCTCATAGGCATCAAGTAATTCCTCATAGTCAGGATGTACCTCATCGTTAGAGTCTGAGTCAGTGTTGGCCATCAAACAGAGATTGGCTTCTTCCTCAGTTTCTTCATCAGAAGATGTTGACTCCAGATCCTCCCAAGTAGCCATCATTCCTTTCTTCTTCTTCTTGAAGAATTTCTTAAAAGGGGCCTTCTTGAGTTGAGGACATTCAGCCTTGAAGTGACCGGGTTTCTTGCACTCATAGGAAACAATTGGACTTTTGTCTGTTGAGGTGGATTCTTTAAAGTTCTTGTCCTTGTTGAACCTTCTGAATGGCCTATCCCTCTTGAACTTCTTTTTCTGTAGGAGAAGCTTTATCTTCCTGGTCAGGAGAGACAATTCTTTATGCTCACTGGTGAGCTTTACATACTCTCTCTTGATGGATTTGAAGGCTTTAGATAAGTAGTTGGATTCCTCCATCATCTCCTCATAGGCATCAAGTAATTCCTCATCGTCAGGATATACCTCATCGTCAGAGTCTGAGTCAGTGTTGGCCATCAAACAGAGATTGGCTTCTTCCTCAGTTTCTTCATCAGAAGATGTTGACTCCAGATCCTCCCAAGTAGCCATCATTCCTTTCTTCTTCTTCTTGAAGAATTTCTTAAAAGGGGCCTTCTTGAGTTGAGGACATTCAGCCTTGAAGTGACCGGGCTTCTTGCACCCATAGCAAACAATTGGACTTTTGTCTGTTGAGGTGGATTCTTTGAAGTTCTTGTCCTTGTTGAACCTTCTGAATGGCCTATCCCTCTTGAACTTGTTTTTCTGTAGGAGAAGCTTTATCTTCCTGGTCAGGAGAGACAATTCTTCATCACTCTCAGAATCCTCGAGTTCGATAGGTCAAAGATCACCTGGATGACTCATCCGCCTTGTAGCCTTGGAACCTTTTGCTGACTTTTGATCGCCTTTCGAGCAATTGACTTGCCCTTCTTTGGTGCAGCTTCATCTCCAAGTTCTTGCTAATGCAGAGTGAGTGTTCCAAGAAGTTCATCCATAGTCAAGGTAGTGAGATCCTTGGCTTGGGAGATAGCAGTGACCAAAGGTCTCCACTGCTTAGGTAGACTTCTCGAATCTTACCAACCTTCTCAAGCATTGGTATAGACTTTGCCAAGAGATTTTAAACTGTTGATGATAGTTTGAAATCTTCCTATCATCTGAGCAACGGATTCTCCTTCCCCCATGATGAATAGTTCATACTTTCTAACAAGTATGGCAATCTTTGACTCTTTGACCTTTGCTATTCCTTCATGTGTGACAGTTAAGGTGTCCCATATTTCTTTCGCAGAGTCACAGGCACATACCTTCTCAAATTCCTCCGGACTGAGAGCACAAATGATGTTGTATCTGGCTTTGTGGTTCAGGCTCCCATTTTGATTTTTCTCGCAGCAATCCACTTGAGTTTTTGGTTTGTCGGTGTTATCATCATTCTTGGGAATGAATGGACCGTCTGTGATGACATCCCAAAGATCGTAGTTTGTGGATGGGAATAAACCATTGAAATCTATCCTTCCAGTAGTTGTAGTTTTCTCCATTGAAGTAAGGAGGTCCAGTTAGGGAAGCTCCTTCGATCGATGACTTCCACTTGAACTAGCTCCGGAAGTAAAACAGATAAATCAATTTATGGTTTTTCAGATCTAAATGGATTCCTAGGAATTTGGGTTACCAACAAGGTTGTTTATGTTACTAAATTGATTACGCCTTCATTAATTATTGAAATTGCCCTGAAGGTGAATTTATCCTCAAATAGTTAATGCTCCTCTCGGGTTACAAAAACCATGCCCAATTAAACCAACCCCTACTCTCGTGGTAGTCGAATTTAGATTGGACCCTTTACGCTTTGTGACAATTCGTTGATCCTCGAAGGACGGCTTCTAACTCTCGTGATTTCGGTCCTAAGTCCGATTCTATAGATCCGACACCTAAGTTCACCGCTAGGTTCCTCCTTAGAATATCTACATCACGCAAATAAGCGGCCGCCTAATTTACGAGTAATTAAAACACTAGAAATCAGATCTAAAGCAAAATCGCAATTAACAAAGATAAAACATCAATTCACACCATAAAAACAAACCTTGCGCATAGCCCCAATCCCTAGAAATTAAGCTACTACTCGAGCCTTGTCATGGTGATGACAAGCTTGGTTAACAACAACATAAAATAAAATAAGAGAAGAAGAAGAAGAAGGAGAGATCCTAAATTATAGCCTAAGAGTAGCAGCCCAGAAGTCTCCCCTTTGCCTCTGCCCAGATGCCTTATTTATAGATTTGGGAAGTTTGAATCCCAATCAAGCACAAATTAGATCCAAATCAGTTGCTTCTGATCCAAGTAATACGCGTCACGGCCGAGATGGCTTCTGCCTTGGGCGCTTCTTCAATTTTTGGTCTGTCACGGTCGTGATGCTCATCACGGCTAGGCCGTGATCAGTTCTTCCTGTGAGGGTCTGGTTCAGCTGACATGTCACGGTCGTGACGGGTATCACGGGCGGCGTGACCGGTTCGACTTTTGCCTTCTTTCTTTTCGGTTTTGCTCGATCATGGTCGTGATGGTCATCACGGCTAGGCCGTGATGGGCTCTACTTGGCTCATTTTCTTCACTTTTCAATCTCTATCTTCATCCAAGCTCCATCATGGTTGATCCTAAGCATTTAATCCTTAATTTCTGCAAAACAACACCACAAAACCGCCTTACCCGTTCCAAGGTAAAAACTAACAAAAATCAAATTAAATATGTCTAAACTATATGAAAATGCATGCAAAATGACAATGAAATATGAGGTGGAATCACACTCATCATCAAACTATGCCAAAATCAAGGCTAAATTGGGTCCCGAGGTTCTCGGACGCGGATCAGGTCTGCGATCCATGATGTTCCTTCACTTAAACGGGCCTAACTTACACATCTTAGGCCCAATTAAGGCATATGATACCTTGTTGGAAAGCTTATTAAGAGGCCCTTAATTTGGTCTAGGGTTAGGTCAGGATTAATAAGCATAAATAGCAGTTTACAACCGCATAAGCTAGAGAGAGACGGAAATTAGACAACTTTAACAATCATTGTTTTTGCTTTTACATTATTGGGCTAAATTACTAAACATTGTTAATGTTCGAATTTTTTACTCATCTTGACATTGGTGCCTTGCTCGGAGCATAACTAGAGCTACAGATATCGGATTTTGGTGATCTTGCTTTGTCCCTAGAAGGATACGGAAGAGACCTACAATTTCGGATTTCACAAGAATTGTCAAATTAGGCCAAAATCAATGCTAAATTGGGTCCCGAGTTCTCCGGCGTGGATCGGTGTTCATCCATGATGTTCCTTCACTTAAATGGGCCTAACTTTATCTTATGCCCAATTAAGTCATATGATACCATGTTGGAAAGCTTATTCACAGGCTCTTAATTTGGTACAGGGTTAGGTCGGGATTAATAAGCATAAATAGTCTGTTTACGACGCACAAGCCGAGAGACACCGAAATTAGACAACTTTTACAATCATTGTTTTTACTTTTACATTGTTGGGCTTAATTGCTAAACATTGGTAATTTTCGGATTTTTCACTAATCCTCGACCTTGTTGCCTTGCACAGAGCATAACTAGAGCTACGAGATATCGGATTTTGGTGATCTTGCTTTCTCTAGAAAGATAAGGAAGAGACCTACAATTTCAGGTTTCACAATAATTGTCAAATTTGGTCAAAATCAAGGCTAAATTGGGTCCCGAGTTCTCTGGGCGGATTAGTGCGCATCCATAATGTTCCTTCACTTAAATGGGTCAAACTTGCTCATCTTAATCCCAATTAAAGCATATGATACCTTGTTGGAAAGCTTATCCAGATGCCCTTAATTTGGTATACGGTTAGGTCAGGATTAAAAAGCAAAAATAGTAGTTAACAGCCACACAAGCCAGAAAGAGACGGAAATTAGATAACTTTTACAATCATTGTTTTTGCTTTTACATTATTGGGTTTAATTGGGGTTAATTGCTAAACATTGTTAATTTTCGGATTTTTCCCTCATCCTGACCATGTTGGCTTGCGCAGAGCATAACTTGAGCTACAGATATCGGATTTTGGTGATCTTGCGCCCTAGAAAGATAAGGAAGAGACCTACAATTTCAGGTTTCACAAGAATTGTCAAATTAGGCCAAAATCAATGCTAAATTGGGTCCCGAGTTCTCTGGCGCGGATCAGTGTACAGTCCATGATGTTCCTTCACTTAAATGGGCCTAACTTACTCATCTTAAGCCCAATTAAGGCATATGATACTTTGTTGGAAAGCTTATTCAGAGGCCCTTAATTTGGTCTAGGGTTAGGTCAGGATTAATAAGCATAAATAGCAGTTTACAACCGCACAAGCCAGAGAGAGACGGAAATTATACAACTTTTACAATCATTTGTTTTGCCTTTACATTATTGGGCTTAATTGGGGTTCATTACTAAACATTGTTAATTTTCGGATTTTTCACTTATCCTGACCTTGTTGCCTTGTGCAGAGCATAACTTTGAGCTATAGCTACCGATTTTGGTGATCTTGTTGTCCCTAGAAAGATAAGGAAGAGACCTACTGTTTGGTGTCACAAGAATTGTTAAATTAGGCCAAAATCATGGCTAAATTGGGTCCCTAGTTCACTTTGGCGCGGATCGGTGCACGATCCATGATGTTCCTTCACTTAAATGGGCCTAACATACTCATCTTAACCCCAATTAAGGCATATGATACCTTGTTGGAAAGTTTATTCAGAGGCCTTTAATTTGGTCTTGGGTTAGTTCAGGATTAATAAGCATGAATAACAGTTTACAGCAGCACATGCCAGAGAGAGACTGAAATTAAACAACTTTTACAATCGTTGTTTTTGCTTTTAAATTATTAAGCTTAATTGGGCTGAATTGCTAAACATTGTTAATTTTCGGATTTTTCACTCAACCTGACCTTGTTGCCTTGCGCAGAGCATAACTAGGAGCTACGGATATCGGATTTTGGTGATCTTGCTGTCCCTAGAAAGATAAGGAAGAGACCTACAATTTCAGGGTTTCACAAGAATTATCAAATTAGGTCAAGATCAAGGCTAAATGGGGTCCCCATTTCTTTGGCGTGGATCGGTGCCCGATCCATGATGTTCCTTCACTTAAATGGGCCTAACTTACTCATCTTAAGCCCAATTAAGTCTTATGATAACTTTGTTGGAAAGCTTATTAAGAGGCCCTTAATTTGGTCTAGGGTTAGGTCATGATTAATAAGCATAAATAGCAGGTTTACAGCCGCACAAGCTAGAGAGAGAAGGAAATTAGACAACTTTTACAATCATTGTTTTTGTTTTTTACATTATTGGGATTAATTGCTATACATTGTTAATTTTCGGATTTTTCACTCATCCTGACCTTGTTGCCTTGCGCTAAGCATAAATAGAGCTACGGGATATCCGATTTTGGTGATCTTGCTGTCCCTTGAAAGATAAGGAAGAGACCTACAATTTCGGGTGTCGAAGAATTGTCAAATCAGGCCAAAATCAAGGCTAAATTGGGTCCCTAGTTCTCTCGGGTGCGGATCGGTCAGCGAGTCCATGATATTCCTTCACTTAAATGGGCCTAACTTACTCATCTTAAGCCCAATTAGGGCATATGATACCTTGTTGGAAAGCTTATTCAGAGGCCCTTAATTTGGTCTAGGGTTAGGTCAAGAATAATAAGCATAAATGGCAGTTTACTGCCGTAGAAGCCAGAGAGAGACGGAAATTAGACAACTTTTACAATCATTGTTTTTACTTTTACATTATTGGGCTTAATTGCTAAATATTGGTAATTTTCAGATTTTTCACTCATCCTGACCTTGTTGCGTTGCGCAGAGCATAACTAGAGCTACAAATATCGGATTTTGGTGATCTTGTTGTCCATAGAAAGATAAGGAAGAGACCTATAATTTCAGGTGTCACAAGAATTGTCAAATTAGGCCAAAATCAAGTTTAAATTGGGTCCGGAGTTCTCTCAGCGCGGATCATTGAGCAGTCCATGATGTTCCTTCGATTAAATGGGCCTTACTTTCTCATCTTAAGCCCAATTCCGGCATATGATACCTTGTTGGAAAGCTTATTTAGAGGCCTTTAATTAGGTCTTGGGATAGGTCATGATCAATAAGTATAAATAGAAGTTTACAGCCGCACAAGCCAGAGAGACGGAAATTAGACAACTTTTACATTATTGGGCTTAATTGGGCTTAATTACTAAACATTGTTAATTTTCGGATTTTTCACTCATCGACCTTGTTGCCTTGCGCAGAGCATAACTAGAGCTACGGATCATCGGATTTTGGTGATCTTGCTGTACCTTCAAAAATAAGGAAGAGTCCTACAATTTCGATGTCACAAGAATTGTCAAATTAGCCTAAATCAAGTCTAAATTGGGTCCTATTTCTCTGGTGCGGATCGGTGCGTGATCCATGATATTCCTTCACTTAAATGGGCCTAACTTACTCATCTTAAGCCCAATTAAGGCATATGATACCTTGTTGGAAAGCTTATTCAGAGGCCCTTAATTTGGTCTAGGGTTAGGTCAAGATTAATAAGCATAAATAGCAGTTTACAGCCACAAAAGCTAGAGAGAGACGGAAATTAGACAACTTTTTTCAATCATTGTTTTTACTTTTACATTATTGGTCTTAATTGCTAGACATTGTTAATTTTTGGATTTTCAATAGTCCGGACCTTGTTGCATTGCGCAGAGCATAACTAGAGCTACAGATATCAGATTTTGGTGATCTTCTTGTCCCTAGAAAGATAAGGAATAAACCTGCAATTTCAGGTTTCACAAGAATTGTCAAATTAAGTCAAAATCAAGCCTAAATTGGGTCCCGAGTTCTCCGGCACGGATCAGTGCGCAGTTCTTGATGTTCCTTCACTTAAATGGGACTAACTTACTCATCTTAAGCCCAACTACGGCATATGACATCTTGTTGGAAAGCTTATTCAGGCGCCCTAAATTTGGTCTAGTGTTAGGTCAGGATTAATAAGCATAAATAGAAGTTTATAGACGCAGAAGCCTGAGAGAGGCAGAAATTAGACAACTTTTACAATCATTGTTTTTGCTTTTACATTCTTGGGCTTAATTGTTAAACATTGTTAATTTTTGGATTTTTCACTCATCCGACCTTGTTGCCTTTCGCAGAGCACAACTAGAGCTACAAATATCGATTTTGGTGATCTTCTTTGTCCCTAGAAAGATAAGGAAGAGACCTACAATTTGGTTTCACCAGAATTGTCAAGTTAGGCCAAAATCACTCCTACATTAGGTCCTGAGTTATCTGGTGCTGATCAGTGTGCTGTCCTCGCTGTTCATTCACTTAATTGGGCCTACTTACTCATCTTAAGCCCAATTAAGGCATATGATACCTTGTTGGAAATCTTATTGGATGCCGCTTCATTTGGTCTAGGGTTAAATCAGGATTAATAAGCATAAATAGCAGTTTACAGCCCATTAAGCTCTAGAGAGAGGCGAAATTAGACAACTTTTACAGTCATTGTTTTTGCTTTTACGTTATTGGGCTTAATTGGGCTAAATTGATAAACATTGTTAATTTTCGGATTTTACACTCATCCCGACATTGTTGCCTTGCGCAGAGCATAACTAGAGCCTACGGATATCGGATTTTGGTGATCTTGTTGTCCCTAGAAAGATAAGGAATAGACCTACAATTTCTGGTTTCACAAGAATTGTTAAATTGGGAACCAAAATCAAGGCTAAATTGGGTCCCGAGTTCTCGGCGCGGATCGGTCGCGCAGTTCTTGATGTTCCTTCACTTAAATGGGACTAACTTACTCATCTTAAGCCCAATTAAGGCATATGATACCTTGTTGGAAAGCTTATTGGAGGCCCTAATTTGGTTGAGGGTGAAATCAGGATTAATAAGCATAGATAGCAGTTTACATCCGCAGAAACTTTGAGAGAGATGGAAATTAGACAACTTTTATAATCATTGTTTTTGCTCTTACATTCTTGGGCTTAATTGCTAAACATTGTTAATTTTTGGATTTTTCACTCATCCGGCCTTGTTGCCTTCATGAGCATAACTTGAGTTACATATATTGGATTTTGGTGATCTTGTTGTCCCTAGAAAGATAAGGAAGATACCTACAATTTCATGTTTCACAAGAATTGTCAAGTTAGGCCAAAATCAAGGCTAAATTAAAGTCCCAGAGTTCTCGGCGCGGATCGATTGTGAGTCCATGATGTTCCTAAATTAAAATGGGCCTAACTTAATCATATTAAGCCCAATTAAGTCATATGATACCTTGTTGGAAAGCTTATTCAGAGGCCATTAATTTGGTTTAGGGTGAAATCATGATTAATAAGCATAAATAGCAGTTTACAGCTGCAAAGCCAGAGAGAGACGGAAATTAGACAACTTTTACAATCATTGTTTTTGCTTTTACATTATTGGGCTTAATTGCTAAACATTGTTAATTTTAATTTTGGATTTTCACTCATTACTTTGTTGCCTTTCATGAGCATAACTAGAGTTACAGATATTGGATTTTGGTGATCTTGCTGTCCCTAGAAAGATAAGGAAGAGACCTACAATTTCATGTGTCACAAGAATTGTCAAGTTAGCCCAAAATAAGGCTAAATTGGGTCCCGAGTTCTCTGGCGCGGATCAGTGCGTAGTCGATGATGTTCCTTCACTTAAAAGGGCCTAACTTACTTATCTTAAGCCAATTAAGGCATATGATACTATGTTGGAAAGCTTATTCAGAGGCCCTTAATTTGGTCTAGGGTTAGGTTAGGATTAATAAGTATAAATAGCAGTTTACAGCCGGCGAAGCACTGGGAGAGGCGGAAATTAGACAACTTTTACAATCATTGTTTTTGCTTTTACATTCTTGCAATTGCGTAATTGCTAAACATTGTTAACTTTTGGATTTTCACTCATCCTGACCTTGTTGCCTTTAGCAGAGCATAACTAGAGCTAGAGATATCGGATTTTGGTGATCTTGCTGTCCCTAGAAAGATAAGGAAGAGACCTACAATTTCGGTTTCACAAGAATTGTCAAGTTAGGCCAAAATCAATGCTAAATTAGGTCCAGAGTTCTCAAAGCGTATCGGTGTGCAGTCCATGATGTTCCTTCACATAAATGGGCCTAACTTACTCATCTTAAGCCCAATTAAGGCATATGATACCTTGTTGGAAATCTTATTAGAGGCCCTTAATTTGGTATAGGGTAAAATCATGATTAATAAGCATAAATAGCAGTTTACAGCTGCACAAGCTAGAGAGAGAAGGAAATTAGACAACTTTTACAATCATTGTTTTTGCTTTTGCTTATTATGGGCTTAATTGGGCTAATTGCTAAACATTGTTAATTTTTGGATTTTTCACTCATTCAGACCTTGTTTCCTTTCGTAGAGCATAACTAGAGTTACATATATTGGATTTTGGTGATCTTGTTGTCCCTAGAAAGATAAGAAGATACCTACAATTTCAGTTTCACAAGAATTGTCAAGTTAGGCCAAAATCAATGCTAAATTAGGTCCAGAAGGTTCTGCGAGCGCGGATCAAAAAAACGGTCCATGATGTTCCTTCACTTAAATGGGCCTAACTACTCATCTTAAGCCCAATTAAGGCATATGATACTTGTTGGAAAGCTTATTAAGAAGCCCTTAATTTGTTTAGGGTTAGATCAGGATTAAATAGCATAGATAGAAGTTTACTGATGAGAAGCAGAGAGAGACGGAAATTAGACAACTTTTACAATCATTGTTTTTGCTTTTACATTCTTGGGCTAAGTGGCATAATTGCTAAACATTGTTAACTTTTGGATTTTTCACTCATCCTCACCTTGTTGCCTTTCGCAGAGCATAACTAGTGCTACGATATCGGATTTTGGTGATCTTGTTGTCCCTGGAAAGATAAGGAAGACACCTACAATTTCATGTTTCACAAGAATTGTCAAGTTAGGCCAAAATCAATGCTAAATTAGGTCCCGAGCCTTCTGCGGCGCGGATCGGTGTGCAATCCATGATGTTCCTACACTTAAATGGGCCTAACTTACTCATCTTAAGCCCAATTAAGGCATATGATACCTTGTTGGAATTCTTATTCGAGAGACCCTTAATTTGGTTAGGGTAAAATCAAGATTAATAAGCATAGATATCAGTTTACTAACCCGAAGCTTGGAGAGACGGAAATTAGACAACTTTACAATCATTGTTTTTGCTTTTACGTTATTGGGCTTAATTGGGTTTAGTTGCTAAACATTGATAATTTTTGGATTTTCACACTCATCGTGACATTGTTGCCTTGCGGTAGCATAACTAGAGCTAATATCGGATTTTGGTGATCTTGATATCCCTATAAGAGATAAGGAAGAGACCTACAATTTCAGTTTCACAAGAATTGTCAAATTAGGCCAAAATCAAGGCTAAATTAGGTCCGAGTTCTCAGGCGCTGGATCGGTGTGCGAATTCTGATGTTCCTTCACTTAAATGGGCCTAACTACTCATCTTAGCCCGGTTAAGGCATATGATACTTTGTTGGAAAGCTTATTAGAGGCCCTTCATTTGGTCTAGTGTTAGGTCAGGATTGAGAAGCATAAATAGAAGTTTACAGTCGACAAGCCTGAGAGAGGCAAAAATTAGACAACTTTTACAATCATTGTTTTTGCTTTTACATTCTTGGGCTTAATGCTTAATTGCTAAACATTGTTAATTTTGGATTTTTCACTCATCGACCTTGTTGCCTTTCGTGAGCATAACTAGAGTTACATATATTGGATTTTGGTGATCTTGTTGTCCCTAGAAAGATAAGAAGAGACCTACAATTTCATGTTTCACAAGAATTGTCAAATTAGCCCCAAAATCAAGGCTAAATTGGGTCCCGAGTTCTCCAGGCGGATCAAGTGTAGCCATGATGTTCCTAAATTTAAATGGGCCTAACTTACTCATCTTATGCCAATTAAGGCATATGATACCTTGTTGGAATGCTTATTGAGGCCCTTAATTTGGTTGAGAGTAAGTCAGATTAATAGCATAGATAAGAGTTTACAACCGAGAACCACGAGAGAGGCGGAAATTGGACAACTTTTACAATCATTGTTTTTGCTTTTAAATTATTGGGCTTAATGGAATTGCTAAACAATGTTAATTTTTGGATTTTTCACTCATCCGACCTTGTTGCCTTGAACAGACATAACTAGAGCTACAGATATCGATTTTGGTGATCTTGGTCCCTATAAAATAAGGAAGAGACCTACAATTTACGGTTTCACAAGAATTGTCAAATTAGGCCAAAATCAAGGCTAAATTGGGTCCAGGTTCTCCGGCGCGGATCGGTCATGAAGTCCATGATGTTCCTTCACTTAAATGGGACTAACTTACTCATCTTAAGCCCAATTAAGGCATATGACACCTTGTTGGAAAGTTTATTCAGAGGCCCTTAATTTGGTCTAGTGTTAGGTGAATTAATAAGCATAAATAGAAGTTTACGGTCGCGAGAAACCAGAGAGAGATGGAATTAGACAACTTTACAATCATTGTTTTTGCTTTTTACATTACTGGGCTTAGTTGTAATCCAACATTGTTAATTTTGGATTTTCACTCATCCTCGACCTTATTGCCTTGCTAAGAGCATAACTAGAGTCACATATATCGGATATTTGTGATCTTGTTGTCCCTGGAAAGATAAGGAAGAGACCTACAATTTAAGGTTTCACAAGAATTGTCAAGTTAGGCTAAAATCAAGGCAAATTAGGTCCCGAGTTCTCCAACGCGGATCGAATGTGCAGTCCATGATGTTCCTTCACTTTGAATGGGCCTAACTTACTCAGCTTAAACCCAATTAGGCATATGATACCTTGTTGGAAAGCTTATTCGGAGGCCCTTAATTTGGTTTAGGGTGAAATCGGGATTAATAAGAATAGATAGCAGGTTTACACTGAGGAGAGAGACGGAAATTAGACAACTTTTACAATCATTGTTTTTGCTTTTACATTATTGGGCTTAATGGGCTAATTGCTAGCATTGCTAATTTTCCGATTTTTCACTCATCCGACCTTGTTGCCTTGGCAGAGCATAACTAGAGCTACGACATCGGATTTTGGTGATCTTCGTGTCCAGAAAGATAAGGAAGAGACTACACTTCGGGTGTCACAAGAATTGTCAAATTAAGCCAAAATCAAGGTAAAATTAGGCCAGTTCTCTCGCGCGGATCGGTGTGCAGTCCATGATGTTCCTTCAATTAAATAGGCCTAACTTACTCATCTTAAGCCCAATTAAGGCATATGATACCTTGTTGGAAAGTCTTATTCGGAGGCCCTTAATTTGTTCTTGGGGTAAGGTTGGGATTAATAAGCATAAATAAAGTTTTACAGCCGCACAACCTGTGAGAGATGGAAATTAGATAACTTTACAATCATTGTTTTTGCTTTTACATTATTGGGCTTAATTGCTAAATATTGTTAATTTCTGGATTTTTCACTCATCATGACCTTGTTGCCTTACGCGGAGCATAACTAGAGCTACGGATATCGGTTTTGTTGATCTTGTTGTCCACTAGAAAGATAAGGAAGAGACTTACAATTTCAGGTTTCACAGGAATTGTCAAATTAGCCAAAATCAATGCTAAGTTGGGTCCCAGTTCTCTCCAGCGGATCAGTAGTAGTCCATGATGTTCCTTCACTTAAATGGGCCTAACTTACTCATCTTAAGCCCAATTAAGGCGTATGATACCTTGTTGGAAAGCTTATTCGGAGGGCCTTAATTTGGTGTGGGGTTAGGTCTAGGATTAAAAGAATAAATAGCATTTTACAGCCGCACAAGCCAGAGAGAGACGGAAATTAGACAACTTTTACAATCATTGTTTTTGCTTTTACATTATTGAGCTTAATTACTAAACATTGTAAATTTTTCGGATTTTTCACTCATCCCGACCTTGTTGCTTTCCTAGAGCATAACTATAGCTACGGGTATCGGATTTTGGTGATCTTGTGTCCCTAGAAAAGATAAGGAAGAGACCTACATTTCGTGTTCACAAGAATTGTCAAATTAGGGCAAAAATCAAGGCTAAATTGGGTCCCAGTTCTGTCAAGGTGGATCGAGTGTGCGATCCGTGATGTTCCTCCACTTAAATGGGCCTAACTTACACATCTTAAGCCCAATTAAGACATATGGATACCTTGTTGTAAAGCTTATTCGAGGCCCTTAATTTGGTCTAGGGTTAGGCCTGAATTAATAGCATTAATAACGCTTTACAGCCGCACAAGTCGAGAGATGAAAAATTAACAACTTTTACAATCATTGTTTTTGCTTTTACATTATTGGGCTTAATTGTTAAACATTGTTAATTTTCGGGTTTTTCACTCATCCCACCTTGTTGCCTTGCGCAAAGGCATAACTAGGAGTTACGATATCGGATTTTGGTGATCTTGTTGTCCCTAGAAAGACAAGGAAGAGACTACAATTTCTGGTTTCACAAGAATTGTCAAATTAGGCCAAAATCAAGGCTAAATTGGGTCCCAAGTTCTCCTGCCTCGGATCGGTCTGCGATCCATGATGTTCTTTCACTTAAATGGGCCAAACTTACTCATCTTAATCCCAATTAAGCCAAACGATACCTTGTTGGAAAGCTTATTCAGATGGCCCTTAATTTGGTGTAGGGTTAGGTCGGATTAATAAGCATAACTAGCAGCTACAGACCGCACAAGCCGGGAGAGACGGAAATTAGACAACTTTTGACAATCATTGTTTTTGCTTTTACATTATTGGGCTTAATTGCTAAATATTGTTAATTTTTGGATTTTCACTTCCTCGGACCTTGTTGCCTTACGCAGAGAATAACTAGAGCTACGAATATCGGATTTTGGTGATCTTGCTGTCCCTAGAAAGATAAGGAAGAGACCTCAATTTCAGGTGTTCCAGAATTGTCAAATTTGGCCAAAATCAAGGCTAAATTAGGTCTCGAGTTCTCGCGCACGGATCGGTCTGCAGTCCATGATGTTCCTTCACTTAAATGGGCCTAACTTACTCATCTTAAGCCCAATTAAGGCCTATGATAACTTGTTGGAAAGCTTATTCAGGAGGCCCTTAATTTGGTCTAGGGTTAGTCGAGGCTTAATAAGCATAAATAGGAGTTTACAGCGCACAAGCCAGAGAGAGACGGAAATTACACAACTTTTACAATCATTATTTTTGCTTTTACATTATTGGGCTTAATTGCTAAACATTGTTAATTTTCGGATTTTTCACTCATCCCGATCTTGTTGCCCTTCGACGCAGCAATAACTGGAGCTACGGATATCGGATTTTGGTGATCTTGCTGTCCCTAGAAAGATAAGGAAGAGACGTACAATTTCAGTTTTCACAAGAATTGTCAAATTAGGCCAAAATGAAGGCAAAATTGGGTCCCGAGTTCTCTTGCGGATCATTGCATGATCCATGATGTTCCTTCACTTAAATGGGCCTAACTTACTCATCTTAAGCCCAATTAAGGCATATGATACCTTGTTGGAAAGCTTATTCAGGAGGCCCTTAATTTGGCCAGGGTTAGGTCAGGATTAATAAGCATAAATAGCTGTTTACAGCCGTACAAGCCAGAGAGAGTCGGAAATTAGACAACTTTTACAATTATTGTTTTTGCTTTTACATTATTGGGCTTAATTGGTAAATATTGTTAATTTTCGGATTTTTCACTCATCCTGACCTTGTTGCCTTGCGCAGAGCATAACTAGAGCTACAGATATCGGATTTGGGTGATCTTGCAGTCCCTAGAAAGATAAGGAAGAGACCTACAACTTAGGTTTCATAAGAATTGTCAAATTCGGCCAATATCAAGTCTAAATTGGGTCCCAAGTTCTCTGGCGCGGATCAGTGCGCAGTCCATGATGTTCCTTCTCTTAAATGGGACTAACTTACTCATCTTAAGCCCAATTATGGCATATGATACCATGTTGGAAAGCTTATTCGAGGTCCTTAATTTGGTCTAGGGTTAGGTCGAGGATTAATAAGCATAAATAGCAGTTTACAGCCTCTGAGAGAGAGACAGAAATAAGACAACTTTTACAATCATTGTTTTTGCTTTTACATTATTGGGCTTAATAGGGCTTAATTACTAAACAATGTAAATTTTCTTATTTTTCACTCATCCCGACCTTGTTGCTTTGCCAGAGCATAACTATAGCTACAGATGTCGGATTTTGGTGATCTTGTTGTCCACTAGAAAGATACGGAAGAGACCTACAATTTCTGGTTTCACAAGAATTGTCAAATTAGGCCAAAATCAAGGCTAAATTGGGTCCCGAGTTCTCCGGCTCGGATCGATCATGAGTCCATGATGTTCTTTCACTTAAATGGGCCAAACTTACTCATCTTAATCCCAATTAAGTCACACGATACCTTGTTGGAAAGCTTATTCAGAGGCCCCTAATTTGGTCTAGGGTTAGGTCTGGATTAATAAGCATAAATAGCAGTTTACAGCCGCACAAGCCGGAGAGAGACGGGAAATTAGACAACTTTTTACAATCATTGTTTTGCTTTTTACATTATTGGGCTTAATTGCTAAATATTGTTAATTTTCTAATTTTTCACTTCTCCTGACCTTGTTGCCTTACGTGAGCATAACTAGAGCTACGGATATCGGATTTTGGTGATCTTGTCCCTAGAAAGATAAGGAAGAGACCTACAATTTCAGGTTTACCAAGAATTGTCAAATTTGGCTAAAATCGAGGCAAAATTAGGTCTCGAGTTCTCTGGCACGGATCAGTGCACAGTCCATGATGTTCCTTCACATAAATGGGCCTAAATTACACAACTTAAGCCCAATTAAGGCATATGATATCTTGTTGAAAAGCTTATTCAGAGGCCTTTAATTTGGTCTAGGGTTAGGTCAGGATTAATAAGCATAAATAGCAGTTTACAGCCGCACAAGCCAGAGAGAGACGGAAATTACACAACTTTTACAATCATTGTTTTTGCTTTTACATTATTGGGCTTAATTGCTAAACATTGTTAATTTTTGGATTTTTCACTCATCCTGACCTTGTTGCCTTGCGCGAAGCATAACTAGAGCTGCAGATATTGGGTTTTGTGATCTTGCTTTGTCCTAAAAAGATAAGGAAGAGACCTACAATTTCAGGTTTCACAAGAATTGTCAAATTAGGACAAAATCGAGGCTAAATTTGGTCCCGAGTTCCTGGCCGCGGTCACTGTGATCCCATGATGTTCCTTCACTTAAATGGGCCTAACTTACTCATATTAATCCCAATTAAGGCTTATGATACCTTGTTGGAAAGCTTATTCGAGAGGCCCTTATTTTGGTCTAGGTTTAGGTCAGGATTAATAAGCATAAATAGCAGTTTACAGCCGCACAAGCCAGAGAGAGACGGAAATTAAACAACTTATACAATCATTCTATTTGCTTTTCAATTATTGTGCTGTATTGCTAAAAATTGTTAAATTTCAGATTTATTACTCATCCTGACGTTGTTGCCTTGCGCAGAGCATAACTGGAGCTACAGATATCGGATTTTGGTGATCTTGCTGTCCCTATAAAGATAAGGAAGAGACATACAATTTCAGTTTTCACAAGAATTGTCAAATTAGGCCAAAATCAATGCTAAATTTGGTCCCGAGTTCTCTGGCAGGGATCAGTGCGCAGTCCATGATGTTCCTTCACTTAAATCGGTCTAACTAACACATCTTAAGCCTAATTAAGACATATAATACCGTGTTGGAAAGCTTATTCGGAGGCCCTTAATTTTGTCAAGGGTTAGGTCAGGGTTAATAAGCATAAATAGCAGTTTACAGCCGCACAATCCAGAGAGAGACGGAAATTATACTACTTTTATAATCATTGTTTTTGCTTTTACATTATTGGGCTTAATTGCTAAACATTGTTAATTTTCGGATTTTTCACTCATCCTGACCTTGTTGCCTTTCGTGAAGCATAACTAGAGCTACGGATATCGGGATTTTGGTGATCTTGATGTCCCTAGAAAGATAAGGAAGAGACCTATCATTTCAGGTTTCACAAGAATTGTCAAATTAGGCCAAAGTCAACGCTAAATTTTGTCCCGAGTTCTCTTCCGGATCGATCGCTACGATCCATGATGTTCCTTCACTTAAATGGGCCTAACTTACTCATCTTATGCCCAACTAAGGCATTTGATACCTTGATGGAAAGCTTATTCAGAGGACCTTGATTTGGTCTAGGGTTAGGTCAGGATTAATAAACATAAAGAGCAGTTTACAGCCGCACAAGCCAGAGAGACGGAAATTACACAACTTTCACAATCATTGTTTTTGCTTTTACATTATTGGGCTTAATTGCTAAACGTTGTTAATTTTCGGATTTTTCACTCATCCTAGCCTTGTTGCCTTGCGCAGAGCATAACTGGAGCTACAGATATCGGATTTTGGTGATCTTGCTGTCCCTATAAAGATAAGGAAGAGACATACAATTTCAGTTTTCATAAGAATTGTCAAATTAGGCCAAAATCAAGGCTAAATTTGGTCCCGAGTTCTCTGGCAGGGATCAGTGCGCAGTCCATGAAGTTCCTTCACTTAAATGGGTCTAACTAACTCATCTTAAGCCCAATTAAGGCATATGATTCCTTGTTGGAAAGCTTATCCAGAGACCCTTAATTTGGTCTAGGGTTTGGTCAGGATTAATAAGCATAAATAGTAGTTTACGGTACAAAGCGAGAGACGGAAATTAGAGCTACTTTAATAATCATTGTTTTTGCTTTTACATTATTGGGCTTAATTGCTAAACATTGTTAATTTTCGGATTTTTCACTCATCCTCGACCTTGTTGCCTTGCGCAGAGCATAACCGGAGCTACTGGGATATCGGATTTTGGTGATCTCGTTGTCCCTAAAAACATAAGGAAGAGACCTATAATTTCGGTGTCACAAGAATTGTCAAATTAGGCCAAAGTCAAGGCTAAATTTTGTCCCGAGTTCTTTGGCGCGGATCCGTGCGCAGTCCATGATGTTACTTCACTTAAATGGGCCTAACTTACACATCTTAAGCCCAATTAAGGCGTATGATACCTTGTTGGAAAGCTCAGAGGCCCTTGATTTGGTCTAGGGTTAGGTCAGGATTAATAAGCATAAATAACAGTTTACAGCCTCACAAGCCAGAGAGAGACGGAAATTAGACAACTTTTACAATCATTGTTTTTGCTTTTACATTATTGGTCTTAATTGCTAAATATTGTTAATTTTCGGATTTTTCACTTCTCCTAACCTTGTTGCCTTACGCAGAGCATAACTAGAGCTACAGATATCGGATTTTAGTGTTCTTGCTGTCCTAGAAAGATAAGGAAGATACCTACAATTTCAGGTTTCACAAGAATTCTCAAATTAGGTCGAAATCAAGGCTAAATTGGGTCCCGAGTTCTCTGGCACGGATCAGTGCGCAGTCCATGATGTTCCTTCACTTAAATGGGCCTAACTTACTCATCTTAAGCCCAATTAAGGCATATGATACCTTGTTGGAAAGCTTATTCAGATGCCCTTAATTTGGTCTAGGGTTAGGTCAGGATTAATAAGCATAAATAGCAGTTTACAGCCGCACAATCCAGAGAGAGACGGAAATAACACAACTTTTACAATCATTGTTTTAGCTTTTACATTATTGGGCTTAATTGCTAAACATTGTTAATTTTCGAATTTTTCACTCATCCTGACCTTGTTGCCTTGCGCAGAGCATAACTGGAGCTACAGATATCGGATTTTGGTGATCTTGCTGTCCCCATAAAGAAAAGCAAGAGACCAACAATTTCAGTTGTCACAAGAATTGTCAAATTATGCCAAAATCAAGGCTAAATTTGGTCCCGAGTTTTCTGGCACGGATCGGCGCGATCCATG
>JAUPTC010000087.1:0-111221 GCA_030762895.1 Sophora flavescens | reverse complement strand
GGGTTTAGGGTTTGAGTTAGGGTTTTGAGTCAAAATTAGGGTTTTGGGTCAGAGTTAGGGTTTTGGGTCAAAATTAGGGATTTGGGTTAAAATTGGGGTTTTGGGTCAAATTTTGGGTTTTGTGTCCGAATTAGAGTTTTGGGTCAAAATTAGGGTTCATGGTTTGAATTAGGGTTTTGAGTAAAAAATAGGGTTTTGGGTCTAAATTAGGGTTTTGGGTCAAAATTCGGGCTTTGGGTTAAAATTAGGGTTCTGGCTTAAATTTAGGGTTTAGGGTCAAAATTTAGTTTTTTGGGTTTGAATTAGGGTTTTGAGTTAAAAATAGGGTTTTGGGTCCAAATTTGGGTTTAGGGTTTGAGTTAGGGTTTTGAGTTAAAAAATGGTTTTTGGACAAAATTAGGGTTAGAATTATGGTTTTCGGTCTAAATTAGGGTTTGAATTATGGTTTTGGGTTAAAAATAGGGTTTTGGGTCTAAACTAGGGTTTTGGGTCAAAATTATGGTTTAGGGTTTGAAATAGCGGTTTGAGTTAAAAATAGGGGTTTGGGTCAAAATTAGGGTTAAAATTAGGGTTCCGGTCTAATTTAGGGTTTATGGTCAAAATTAGATTTTAGGGTTTAAATTAGGGTTTTGAGTTTAAAATAGGGTTTTGGTTCAAAAATAGGGTTCGAATTAGTGTTTTGGGTCTAAATTAGGGTTAGGATTAGGGTTTTGGGTCAAAATTTGGGTTTTGGTTCCAAATTTGGGTTTTGGGTCAAAATTAAGGTTTCGGGTTTTGAGTTAAAAAAAGTGTTTTGGGACAAAAATAGAGTTAGAATTAGGGTTTTGGGTCTAAATTAGGGTTAGAATTAGGTTTTGGGTCAAATTTAGGGTTGAGGATCAAAATTAGGGTTTAGGGGCAAAATTAGGGTTTAGGGTTTGAATTAGCATTTTTTGTTAAATTAGGGTTTTGGGTCAAAATTAGGGTTCTGGGTTACATTTAGGGCTTTGGGTTAAAATTAGGGTTTAGGGTTTGAGTTAGGGTTTTGAGTCAAAATTAGGGTTTTGGGTCAGAGTTAGGGTTTTGGGTCAAAATTAGGGATTTGGGTTAAAATTGGGGTTTTGGGTCAAAATTTGGGTTTTGTGTCCGAATTAGAGTTTTGGGTCAAAATTAGGGTTCATGGTTTGAATTAGGGTTTTGAGTAAAAAATATGGATTTGTGTCCAAATTAGGGTTTTGGGTCAAAATTCGGGCTTTGGGTTAAATTTAGGGTTACGGGTTAAATTTAGGGTTTAGGGTCAAAATTTAGGTTTTTGGGTTTGAATTAGGGCATTGAGTTAAAAATAGGGTTTTGGGTCCAAATTTGGGTTTAGGGTTTGAATTAGGGTTTTGAGTAAAAAAAATGGTTTTGCGACAAAAATACGGTTAGAATTAGGGTTTTGGGGTCTAAATTAGGGTTTGAATTATGGTTTTGGGTTTAAAATAGGGTTTTGGGTCTAAACTGTTGTTTTGGGTCAAAATCTGGGTTTTGGGTCAAAATTATGGTTTAGAGTTTGAAATAGCGGTTTGAGTGAAAGTTAGGGGTTTGGGTCAAAATTAGGGTTAAAATTCGGGTTCTGGGTCAAATTTAGGGTTTAGGGTCAAAATTAGGGTTTAGGGTTTGAATTAGGGTTTTGAGTTTAAAATAGGGTTTTGGTTCAAAAATAGGGTTCGAATTAGTGTTTTGGGTCTAAATTAGGGTTAGGATTAGGGTTTTGGGTCAAAATTTGGGTTTTGGTTCCAAATTTGGGTTTTTGGTCAAAATTAAGGTTTCGGGTTTTGAGTTTAAAAAAGTGTTTTGGGACAAAAATAGAGTTAGAATTAGGGTTTTCGGTCTAAATTAGGGTTAGAATTAGGTTTTGGGTCAAATTTAGGGTTGAGGATCAAAATTAGGGTTTAGGGGCAAAATTAGGGTTAAGGGTTTGAATTAGCATTTTTTGTTAAATTAGGGTTTTGGGTTACATTTAGGGCTTTGGGTTAAAATTAGTGTTTAGGGTTTGAGTTAGGGTTTTGAGTCAAAATTAGGGTTTTGGGGGTTTGGGTCAAAATTAGGGATTTGGGTTTATGGTTTTGGGTTTGGGTTTTGTGTCCAAATTAGGTTTTGGGTCAAAATTAGGGTTAGGGAATTAGGTGAGAAAAAAGGTTTTGGGTCAAAATTAGGGCTTTGGGTCATTAAAATTAGGGTTCTGGCTTAAATTTAGGGTTTAGGGTCAAATTTTATTATTTTGGGTTTGAATTAGGGTTTTGAGTTAAAAATAGGGTTTTGGGTCCAAATTTGGGTTTAGGGATTGAGTTAGGGTTTTGACTTAAAAATAGGGTTTTGGGTCAAAATTAGGGTTAGAATTATGGTTTTCGGTCTAAATTAGGGTTTGAATTATGGTTTTGGGTTAAAAATAGGGTTTTGGGTCTAAACTAGGGTTTTGGGTCAAAATTTGGGTTTTGGGTCAAAATTATGGTTTAGGGTTTGAAATAGCGGTTTGAGTTAAAAATAGGGGTTTGGGTCAAAATTAGGGTTAAAATTAGGGTTCCGGGTCAAATTTAGGGTTTATGGTCAAAATTAGATTTTAGGGTTTGAATTAGGGTTTTGAGTTTAAAATAGGGTTTTGGTTCAAAAATAGGGTTCGAATTAGTGTTTTGGGTCTAAATTAGGGATAGGATTAGGGTTTTGGGTCCAAATTTGGGTTTCGGTTCCAAATTTGGGTTTTTGGTCAAAATTAAGGTTTCGGATTTTGAGTTAAAAAAAGGGTTTTTGGACAAAAATAGAGTTAGAATTAGGGTTTAGGGTCTAAATTATGGTTAGAATTAGGTTTTGGGTCAAATTTAGGGTTGAGGATCAAAATTAGGGTTTAGGGGCAAAATTAGGGTTACGGGTTTGAATTAGCATTTTTTGTTAAATTAGGGTTTTGGGTCAAAATTAGGGTTATGGGTTAAATTTAGGGCTTTGTCTTAAAATTAGGGTTTATGGTTTGAGTTTGGGTTTTGAGTCAAAATTAGGGTTTTGGGTCAGAGTTAGGGTTTTGGGTCAAAATTAGGGATTTGGGTTAAAATTGGGGTTTTGGGTCAAAATTTCGGTTTTGTGTCGGAATTAGAGTTTTGGGTCAAAATTAGGGTTCGGCGTTTGAATTAGGGTTTTGAGTAAAAAATAGGGTTTTGTGTCTAAATTAGGGTACTGGGTCAAAATTCGGGCTTTGGGTTAAATTTAGGGTTCTGGGTTAAATTTAGGGTTTAGGGTCAAAATTTAGGTTTTTGGGTTTGAATTAGGGTTTTGAGTTAAAAATAGGGTTTAGGGGCAAAATTAGGGTTAAGGGTTTGAATTAGGGTTTTGAGTTAAAAAATGGTTTGGGGACAAAAATACGGTTAGAATTAGGGTTTTGGGTCTAAATTAGGGTTTGAATTATGGTTTTGGGTTAAAAATAGGGTTTTGGGTCTAAACTAGGGTTTTGGGTCAAACTCTGGGTTTTGGGTCAAAATTATGGTTTAGGGTTTGAAATAGCGGATTGAGTTAAAAATAGGGGTTTGGGTCAAAATTAGGGTTAAAATTAGGGTTCTGGGTCAAATTTAGGGTTTAGGGTCAAAATTAGGGTTTAGGGTTTGAATTAGGGTTTTGAGTTTAAAAAAGGGTTTTGGTTGAAAAATAGGGTTCGAATTAGTGTTTTGGGTCTAAATTAGGGTTAGGATTAGGGTTTTGGGTCAAAATTTGGGTTTTGGTTCCAAATTTGGGTTTTGGGTCAAAATTAAGGTTTCGGGTTTTGAGTTAAAAAAAGTGTTTTGGGACAAAAATAGAGTTAGAATTAGGGTTTTCGGTCTAAATTAGGGTTAGAATTAGGTTTTGGGACAAATTTAGGGTTTAGGATAAAAATTAGGGTTTAGGGGCAAAATTAGGGTTTAGGGTTTGAATTAGCATTTTTTGTTAAATTAGGGTTTTTGGTTACATTTAGGGCTTTGGGTTAAAATTAGGGTTTAGGGTTTGAGTTAGGGTTTTGAGTCAAAATTAGGGTTTTGGGTCAGAGTTAGGGTTTTGGGTCAAAATTAGGGATTTGGGTTAAAATTGGGGTTTTGGGTCAAATTTTGGGTTTTGTGTCCGAATTAGAGTTTTGGGTCAAAATTAGGGTTCATGGTTTGAATTAGGGTTTTGAGTAAAAAATAGGGTTTTGGGTCTAAATTAGGGTTTTGGGTCAAAATTCGGGCTTTGGGTTAAAATTAGGGTTCTGGCTTAAATTTAGGGTTTAGGGTCAAAATTTAGTTTTTTGGGTTTGAATTAGGGTTTTGAGTTAAAAATAGGGTTTTGGGTCCAAATTTGGGTTTAGGGTTTGAGTTAGGGTTTTGAGTTAAAAAATGGTTTTTGGACAAAATTAGGGTTAGAATCATGGTTTTCGGTTTTTATTTGTGTTTGTATTATGGCTGTGGGTTAAAACTAGGGTTTTGGGTCAAACTAGGTTGGGTCAAAAGGGTTTTGGGTCAAAATTATGGTTTAGGGTTTGAAATAGCGGATTGAGTTAAAAATAGGGGTTTGGGTCAAAATTAGGGTTAAAATTAGGGTTCCGGGTCAAATTTAGGGTTTAGGGTCAAAATTAGGGTTTAGGGTTTGAATTAGGGTTTTGAGTTTAAAAAAGGGTTTTGGTTCAAAAATAGGGTTCGAATTAGTGTTTTGGGTCTAAATTAGGGTTAGGATTAGGGTTTTGGGTCAAAATTTGGGTTTCGGTTCCAAATTTGGGTTTTGGGTCAAAATTAAGGTTTCGGGTTTTGAGTTAAAAAAAGTGTTTTGGGACAAAAATAGAGTTAGAATTAGGGTTTTCGGTCTAAATTAGGGTTAGAATTAGGTTTTGGGACAAATTTAGGGCTTAGGATAAAAATTAGGGTTTAGGGGCAAAATTAGGGTTTAAGGGTTTGAATTAGCAGTTTTTGTTAAATTAGGGTTTCGGGTCAAAATTAGGGTTCTGGGTTACATTTAGGGCTTTGGGTTAAAATTAGGGTTTAGGGTTTGAGTTAGGGTTTTGAGTCAAAATTAGGGTTTTGGGTCAGAGTTAGGGTTTTGGGTCAAAATTAGGGATTTGGGTTAAAATTGGGGTTTTGTGTCAAATTTTGGGTTTTTGTGTCGAATTAGGGTTTTGGGTCAAAATTAGGGTTCATGGTTTGAATTAGGGTTTTGAGTAAAAAATAGGGTTTTGGGTCCAAATTAGGGTTTTGGGTCAAAATTCGGAGCTTTAGGTTAAAATTTAGGGTTACGGCTTAAATTTATGGTTTGGGGTCAAAATTTAGCTTTTTGGGTTTGAATTAGGGTTTTGAGTTAAAAATAGGGTTTTGGGTCCAAATTTGGGTTTAGGGTTTGAGTTAGGGTTTTGAGTTAAAAAAAGTGTTTTGGGACAAAAATAGAGTTAGAATTAGGGTTTTGGGTCTAAATTAGGGTTAGAATTAGTGTTTTGGGTCTAAAATAGGGTTTTGGGTCTAAACTAGGGTTTTGGGTCAAAATTTGGGTTTTGGGTCAAAATTATGGTTTAGGGTTTGAAATAGCGGTTTGAGTTAAAAATAGGGGTTTGGGTCAAAATTAGGGTTAAAATTAGGGTTCAAGGTCAAATTTAGGGTTTATGGTCAAAATTAGATTTTAGGGTTTGAATTAGGGTTTTGAGTTTAAAATAGGGTTTTGGTTCAAAAATAGGGTTGAATTAGTGTTTTGGGTCTAAATTAGGGATAGGATTAGGGTTTGGGTCCAAATTTGGGTTTGGTTCCAAATTTGGGTTTTGGTCAAAATTAAGGTTTGGGTTTTGAGTTAAAAAAGGGTTTTGTGACAAAAATAGAGTTAGAATTAGCGTTTTGGGACTTAATTAGGGTTAGAATTAGGTTTTGGGTCAACTTTAGGGTTTAGGTTCAAAATTAGGGTTTAGGGGCTAAATTAGGGTTTAGGGTTTGAATTAGCATTTTTGTTAAATTAGGGTTTTGGGTCAAAATTAGGGTTAAGGTTGAATTTGGGGCTTTGTCTTAAAATTAGGGTTTATGGTTTGTGTTTGGGTTTTGAGTCAAAATTAGGGTTTTGGGTCAGAGTTAGGGTTTTGGGTCAAAATTAGGGATTTGGGTTAAAATTGGGGTTTTGGGTCAAAATTTCGGTTTTGTGTCCGAATTAGAGTTTTGGGTCAAAATTAGGGTTCGGCGTTTGAATTAGGGTTTTGAGTAAAAATAGGGTTTTGTGTCTAGAATTAGGGTTTGGGTCAAAATTTAGGGGTTAAATTTAGGGTTACGGGTTAAATTTAGGGTTTAGGGTCAAAATTAGGGTTTATGGTTTGAAATAGGGTTTTGAGTTAAAAATAGGGTTTTGGGTCCAAATTTGGGTTAAGGGTTTGAATTAGGGTTTTGAGTTAAAAAAATGGTTTGGGGACAAAAATACGGTTAGAATTAGGGTTTTGGGTCTAAATTAGGGTTTGAATTATGGGTTTGGGTTAAAAATAGGGTTTTGGGTCTAAACTAGGGTATTGGGTAAAACTCTTGGTTTTCGGTCAAAATTATGGTTTAGGAGTTTGAAATAAGCGGATTGAGTTAAAAATAGGGGTTTGGGTCAAAATTAGGGTTAAAATTAGGGTTAGGTCAAATTTAGGGTTTAGGGTCAAAATTAGGGTTTAGGGTTTGAATTAGGGTTTTGAGTTTAAAAAGGGTTTTGGTTCAAAAATAGGGTTCGAATTAGTGTTTTGGGTCTAAATTAGGGTTAGGATTAGGGTTTTGGGTCAAAATTTGGGTTTTGGTTCCAAATTTGGGTTTTGGTCAAAATTAAGGTTTCGGTTTTGAGTTAAAAAAGTGTTTTGGGACAAAAATAGAGTTAGAATTAGAGTTTTCGGTCTAAATTAGGGTTAGAATTAGGTTTTGGGACAAATTTAGGGTTTAGGATAAAAATTAGGGTTTAGGGGCAAAATTAGGGTTAAGTGTTTGAATTAGGATTTTTGTTAAATTAGGGTTTTGGGGTTACATTTAGGGCTTTGGGTTAAAATTAGGGTTTGGGGTTTGAGTTAGGGTTTTGAGTCAAAATTAGGTTTTGGGTCGAGTTAGGGTTTTGGGTCAAAATTAGGGATTTGGGTTAAAATTGGGGTTTTGGGTCAAATTTTGGGTTTTGTGTCCGAATTAGAGTTTGGGGTCAAAATTAGGGTTCAGTGTTTGAATTAGGGTTTTGAGTATAAAATAGGGTTTTGGGTCTAAATTAGGGTTTGGGTCAAAATTCGGGCTTTGGGTTAAAATTAGGGTTCGGCTTAAATTTAGGGTTTAGGGTCAAAATTTAGTTTTTGGGTTTGAATTAGGGTTTTGTGATAAATATAGGGTTTAGGTTACAAATTTGGGTTTAGGGTTTGAGTTAGGGTTTTGAGTTAAAAAATGGTTTTGGACAAAATTAGGGTTAGAATTATGGTTTTCGGTCTAAATTAGGGTTTGAATTATGGTTTTGGGTTAAAAATAGGGTTTTGTAAATAGGGTTTTGGGTCAAATCGGGTTTTGGGTCAAAATTATGGTTTAGGGTTTGAAATAGCGGTTTGAGTTAAAAATAGGGGTTTGGGTCAAAATTAGGGTTAAAATTAGGGTTAAGGTCAAATTTAGGGTTTAGGGTCAAAGTTAGGGTTTAGGGTTTGAATTAGGGTTTTGAGTTTAAAAAGGGTTTTGGTTCAAAAATAGGGTTGAATTAGTGTTTTGGGTCTAAATTAGGGTTAGGATTAGGGTTTTGGGTCAAAATTTGGGTTTTGGTTCCAAATTTGGGTTTTAGAGTCAAAATTAAGGTTTGGGTTTTGAGTTAAAAAAGTGTTTTGGGACAAAAATAGAGTTAGAATTAGTGTTTTGGTCTAAATTAGGGGTTAGAATTAGGTTTTGGGGACAAATTTAGGGTTTAGGATAAAAATTAGGGTTTAGGGGCAAAATTGGGTTTAGGGTTTGAATTAGCATTTTTTGTTAAATTAGGGTTTCGAGTCAAAATGGGGTTACAGGTTACATTTAGGGCTTTGGGTTAAAATTAGGGTTTAGGGTTTGAGTTAGGGTTTTGAGTCAAAATTAGGGTTTTGGGTCATAGTTAGGGTTTTGGGTCAAAATTAGGGATTTGGGTTAAAATTGGGGTTTTGGGTCAAAATTTGGGTTTTGTGACCGAATTAGTGTTTTGGGTCAAAATTATGGTTCATGGTGTGAATTAGGGTTTTGAGTAAAAAATAGGGTTTTGGGTCCAAATTAGGGTTTTGGGTCAAGATCGGGCTTTGAGTTAAAATTAGGGTTACGGCTTAAATTTAGTGTTTAGGGTCAAAATTTAGTTTTTTGTGTTTGAATTATGGTTTTGAGTTAAAAATAGGGTTTTGGGTCCAAATTTGGGTTTAGGGTTTGAGTTAGGGTTTTGAGTTAAAAAATGGTTTTTGGACAAAATTAGGGTTAGAATTATGGTTTTCGGTCTAAATTAGGGTTTGAATTATGGTTTTGGGTTAAAAATAGGGTTTTGGGTCTAAACTAGGGTTTTGGGTCAAATTTTGGGTTTTAGGTCAAAATTATGGTTTAGGATTTGAAATAGCGGTTTGAGTTAAAAATAGGGGTTTGGGTCAAAATTGGGGTTAAAATTAGGGTTCGGGTCAAATTTGGGTTTATGGTCAAAATTAGATTTTAGGGTTTGAATTAGGGTTTTGAGTTTAAAATAGGGTTTTGGTTCAAAAATAGGGTTGAATTAGTGTTTTGGGTCTAAATTAGGGATAGGATTAGGGTTTTGGGTCCAAATTTGGGTTTCGGTTCCAAATTTGGGTTTTTGGTCAAAATTGAGGTTTGGTTTTGAGTTAAAGGGGTTTTGGGACAAAAATAGAGTTAGAATTAGGGTTTTGGGTCTAAATTAGGGTTAGAATTAGGTTTTGGGTCAAATTTAGGGTTGAGGATCAAAATTAGGGTTTAGGGGCAAAATTAGGGTTAGGGTTTGAATTAGCATTTTTGTTAAATTAGGGTTTTGGGTCAAAATTGGGGTTAGGTTAAATTGGGGCTTTGTCTTAAAATTGGGGTTTATGGTTTGAGTTTGGGTTTTGCGTCAAAATTTGGGTTTTGGGTCAGAGTTAGGGTTTTGGGTCAAAATTAGGGATTTCGGTTAAAAATGGGGTTGTGGGACAAAATTTCGGTTTGTGTCGAATTAGAGTTTTGGGTCAAAATTAGGGTTCGGCGTTTGAATTAGGGTTTTGAGTAAAAATAGGGTTTGTGTCTAAATTAAGTCTTGGGTCAAAATTCGGGCTTTGGGTTAAATTTAGGTTTGGGTTTAATTTAGGGTTTAGGGTCAATATTTAGGTTTTTGTTTTTGAATTAGGGTTTTGAGTTAAAAATAGGGTTTAGGGGCAAAATTGGGGTTATGGGTTTGAATTAGGGTTTTGAGTTTAAAAAATGGTTTGGGGACAAAAATATGGTTAGAATTAGGGTTTTGGGTCTAAATTAGGGTTTGAATTATGGGTTTGGGTTAAAAATAGGGTTTTGGGTCTAAACTAGGGTTTTGGGTCAAACTCTGGGTTTAGGGTCAAAATTATGGTTTAGGAGTTTGAAATAGCGGATTGAGTTAAAAATAGGGGTTTGGGTCAAAATTAGGGTTAAAATTAGGGTTAGGGTCAAATTTAGGGTTTAGGGTCAAGAATTAGGGTTTAGGGTTTGAATTAGGGTTTTGAGTTTAAAAAGGGTTTTGGTTGAAAAATAGGGTTCGAATTAGTGTTTTGGGTCTAAATTAGGGTTTGTATTAGGGTTAGGGTGAAAATTTGGGTTTTGGTTCCAAATTTGGGTTTTGGGTCAAAATTAAGGTTTCGGGTTTTGAGTTAAAAAAAGTGTTTTGGGACAAAAATAGAGTTAGAATTAGTGTTTTCGGTCTAAATTAGGGTTAGAATTAGGTTTTGGGACAAATTTAGGGTTTAGGATAAAATTAGGGTTTAGGGGCAAAAGTAGGGTTTAGGGTTTGAATTAGCATTTTTTGTTAAATTAGGGTTTTGGTTACATTTAGGGCTTTGGGTTAAAATTAGGGTTTAGGGTTTGAGTTAGGGTTTTGAGTCAAAATTGGGTTTTGGGTCGAGTTAGGGTTTTGGGTCAAAATTAGGGATTTGGGTTAGATGGGGTTTTGGGTCAAATTTTGGGTTTTGTGTCCGAATTAGAGTTTTGGGTCAAAATTAGGGTTCATGGTTTGAATTAGGGTTTTGAGTAAAAAATAGGGTTTTGGGTCTAAATTAGGGTTTTGGGTCAAAATTAGGGTTTAGGGTTTGAATTAGGGTTTAAATTAGGGTTTTGGGTCAAAATTTAGTTTTGGGTTTGAATTAGGGTTTTGAGTTAAAAATAGGGTTTTGGGTCCAATTTGGGTTTAGGGTTTGAGTTAGGGTTTTGAGTTAAAAATGGTTTTGGACAAAATTAGGGTTAGAATTATGGTTTTCGGTCTAAGTTGGGTTTGAATTATGGTTTTGGGTTAAAAATAGGGTTTGGGGTCTAAACTAGGGTTTTGGGTCAAGATTTGGGTTTTGGGTCAAGTTATGGTTTAGGGTTTGAAATAGCGGTTTGAGTTAAAAATAGGGTTTGGGTCAAAATTAGGGTTAAAATTAGGGTTAGGGTCAAATTTAGGGTTTAGGGTCAAAATTGGATTTTAGGGTTTGAATTAGGGTTTTGAGTTTAAAATAGGGTTTTGGTTCAAAAATAGGGTTCGAATTAGTGTTTTGGGTCTAAATTAGGGATAGGATTAGGGTTTTGGGTCAAAATTTGGGTTTTGGTTCCAAATTTGGGTTTTGGTCAAAGTGAAGGTTTGGGTTTTGAGTTAAAAGGTTTTGGGACAAAAATAGAGTTAGAATTAGGTTTTCGGTCTAAGTTAGGGTTAGAATTAGGTTTTGGGACAAATTTAGGGTTGAGGATCAAAATTGGGGTTTAGGGGCAAAATTAGGGTTTAGGGTTTGAATTAGCATTTTTGTTAAATTAGGGTTTTGGTCAGAGTGGGGTTAAGGTTACATTTAGGGCTTTGGGTTAAAATTGGGGTTTAGGGTTTGAGTTGGGGTTTGAGTCTAGAATTGGGGTTTTGGGTCGGAGTTGGGGTTTGGGTCAAAATTAGGGATTTGGGTTAAATTGGGGTTTTGGGTCAAAATTTGGGTTTTGTGTCCGAATTAGAGTTTTGGGTCAAAATTAGGGTTCATGGTTTGAATTAGGGTTTTGAGTAAAAATAGGGTTTTGGGTCCAAATTAGGGTTTTGGGTCAAAATTGGACTTTGGGTTAAAATTGGGGTTACGGCTTAGAATTTAGGGTTTAGGGTCAAAATTTAGTTTTGGGTTTGAATTAGGGTTTTGAGTTAAAAATAGGGTTTTGGGTCCAGAATTTGGGTTTAGGGTTTGAGTTAGGGTTTTGAGTTAAAAATGGTTTTGGACAAAATTAGGGTTAGAATTATGGTTTCGGTCTAAGTTAGGGTTTGAATTATGGTTTTGGGTTAAAAATAGGGTTTTGGGTCTAAACTAGGGTTTTGGGTCAAAATTTGGGTTTTGAGTCAAAGTTATGGTTTAGGAGTTTGAAATAAGCGGTTTGAGTTAAAAATAGGGGTTTGGGTCAAATTAGGGTTAAAATTAGGGTTAGGGTCAAATTTAGGGTTTATGGTCAAAATTAGATTTTAGGAGTTTGAATTAGGGTTTTGAGTTTAAAATAGGGTTTTGGTTCAAAAATAGGGTTCGAATTAGTGTTTTGGGTCTAAATTAGGGATAGGATTAGGGTTTTGGGTCCAAATTTGGGTTTCGGTTCCCAGAATTTGGGTTTTTGGTCAAGATTAAGGTTTGGATTTTGGGTTAAAAAAGGGTTTTGGACAAAAATAGAGGTTAGAATTAGGGTTTTGGGTCTAAATTAGGGTTAGAATTAGGTTTTGGGTCAAGTTTAGGGTTGAGGATCAAAATTAGGGTTTAGGGGGCAAAATTGGGGTTAAGGGTTTGAATTAGCATTTTTTGTTAAATTGGGTTTTGGGTCAAAATTAGGGTTACGGGTTAAATTTAGGGCTTTGTCTTAAAATTAGGGTTTATGGTTTGAGTTTGGGTTTTGAGTCAAAATTGGGTTTTGGGTCGAGTTGGGGTTTTGGGTCAAAATTAGGGATTTGGGTTAAAATTGGGGTTTTGGGTCAAAATTTCGGTTTTGTGTCGGAATTAGAGTTTTGGGTCAAAATTAGGGGTTCGAGCGTTTGAATTAGGGTTTTGAGTAAAAATAGGGTTTGTGTCTAGAATTAGGTCTTGGGTCAAAATTGGGCTTTGGGTTAAATTTAGGGTTAAAGGTTAAATTTAGGGTTTAGGAGTCAAAATTTAGGTTTTTGGGTTTGAATTAGGGTTTTGAGTTAAAAATAGGGTTTAGGGGCAAAATTGGGGTTAAGGGTTTGAATTAGGGTTTTGAGTTAAAAAATGGTTTGGGGACAAAAATACGGTTAGAATTAGGGTTTTGGGTCTAAGTTAGGGTTTGAATTATGGTTTTGGGTTAAAAATAGGGTTTTGGGTCTAAACTAGGGTTTTGGGTCAAACTCTGGGTTTTGAGTCAAAATTATGGTTTAGGAGTTTGAAATAGCGGATTGAGTTAAAAATAGGGGTTTGGGTCAAAATTGGGTTAAAATGGGTTAGGTCAAATTTGGGGTTTAGGGTCAAAATTAGGGTTTAGGGTTTGAATTAGGGTTTTGAGTTTAAAAGGGTTTTGGTTCAAAAATAGGGTTGAATTAGTGTTTTGGGTCTAAGTTAGGGTTAGGATTAGGGTTTTGGGTCAAAATTTGGGTTTTGGTTCCAAATTTGGGTTTTGGGTCAAAAGTAAGGTTTGGGTTTGAGTTAAAAAAGTGTTTTGGGACAAAAATAGAGTTAGAATTAGGGTTTTCGGTCTAAATTAGGGTTAGGATTAGGTTTTGGGACAAATTTAGGGTTTAGGATAAAAATTAGGGTTTAGGGGCAAAATTAGGGTTTAGGGTTTGAATTAGCATTTTTGTTAAATTAGGGTTTTGGTTACATTTAGGGCTTTGGGTTAAAATTAGGGTTTAGGGTTTGAGTTAGGGTTTTGAGTCAAAATTGGGTTTTGGGTCGAAAGTTGGGGTTTGGGTCAAAATTGGGATTTGGGTTAGAATTGGGGTTTTGGGTCAAATTTTGGGTTTTGTGTCCGAATTAGAGTTTTGGGTCAAGATTAGGGTTCATGGTTTGAATTAGGGTTTTGAGTAAAAATAGGGTTTTGGGTCTAAATTAGGGTTTTGGGTCAAAATTGGGCTTTGAGTTAAAATTAGGGTTAAGCTTAAATTTAGGGTTTAGGGTCAAAATTTAGTTTTGGGTTTGAATTAGGGTTTGAGTTAAAAATAGGGTTTTGGGTCCAGAATTTGGGTTTAGGGTTTGAGTTAGGGTTTTGAGTTAAAAATGGTTTTGGACAAAATTAGGGTTAGAATTATGGTTTTGGGTCTAAATTAGGGTTTGAATTATGGTTTTGAGTTAAAACTAGGGTTTTGGGTCAAACTAGGGTTTTGGGGGGTCAAATTATGGTTTAGGGTTTGAAATAGCGGTTTGAGTTAAAAATAGGGGTTTGGGTCAAATTAGGGTTAAAATTGGGTTAGGGTTAGGGAATAGGGTTTAGGGTTTGAATTAGGGTTTTGAGTTTAAAAGGGTTTGGTTCAAAAATAGGGTTCGAATTAGTGTTTTGGGTCTAAGTGAGGGTTAGGATTAGGTTTTGGGTCAGAATTTGGGTTTTGGTTCCAAATTTGGGTTTTGGGTCAGATTAAGGTTCGGTTTTGAGTTAAAAAAGTGTTTTGGGACAAAAATAGAGTTAGAATTAGGGTTTTCGGTCTAAGTGGGGTTGAATTGGGTTTTGGGACAAATTTAGGGCTTAGGATAAAAATTAGGGTTTAGGGGCAAGTTGGGTTTAGGGTTTGAATTAGCATTTTTTGTTAAATGGGTTTGGTCAAATTGAGGGTTTAGGTTACATTTAGGGCTTTGGGTTAAAATTAGGGTTTAGGGTTGAGTTGGGTTTTGAGTCTAGATTGGGGTTTTGGGTCGAGTTGGGGTTTTGGGTCAAGATTAGGGATTTGGGTTAGAAGTGGGGTTTTGGGTCAAAATTTGGGTTTGTGTCGAATTAGAGTTTTGGGTCAAGATTAGGGTTCATGGTTTGAATTAGGGTTTGAGTAAAAAATAGGGTTTGGGTCCAAATTAGGGTTTTGGGTCAAAATTCGGGCTTTGGGTTAAGATTGGGGTTAGGCTTAAATTTGGGGTTTAGGGTCAAAATTTAGTTTTTGGGTTTGAATTAGGGTTTTGAGTTAAAAATAGGGTTTTGGGTCCAGAATTTGGGTTTTAGGGTTTGAGTTAGGGTTTGAGTTAAAAATGGTTTTGGACAAAATTAGGGTTAGAATTATGGTTTTCGGTCTAAATTAGGGTTTGAATTATGGTTTTGGGTTAAAATAGGGTTTTGGGTCTAAACTAGGGTTTTAGGTCAAAATTTGGGTTTTGGGTCAAAATTATGGTTTAGGGTTTGAAATAGCGGTTTGAGTTAAAAATAGGGGTTTGGGTCAAAATTAGGGTTAAAATTAGGGTTCGGGTCAAATTTAGGGTTTATGGTCAAAATTAGATTTTAGGGTTTTGAATTAGGGTTTTGAGTTTAAAATAGGGTTTTGGTTCAAAAATAGGGTTGAATTAGTGTTTTGGGTCTAAATTAGGGATAGGATTAGGGTTTGGGTCCAAATTTGGTTTCGGTTCCAAATTTGGGTTTTGGTCAAAATTAAGGTTTTGGTTTTGAGTTAAAAAAGGTTTTGGACAAAAATAGAGTTAGAATTGGGTTTTGGGTCTAAATTGGGTTAGAATTAGGTTTTGGGTCAAATTTAGGGTTGAGGATCAAAATTAGGGTTTGGGGGCAAAATGGGTTAAGGGTTTGAATTAGCATTTTTGTTAAATTAGGGTTTTGGGTCAAATTGGGGTTAGGTTAAATTTGAGGGCTTTGTCTTAAAATTAGGGTTTATGGTTTGAGTTTGGGTTTTGAGTCAGAATTGGGGTTTGGAGTCGAGTTAGGGTTTTGGGTCAAAATTAGGGATTTGGGTTAAATGGGGTTTTGGGTCAAAATTTCGGTTTGTGTCGAATTAGAGTTTTGGGTCAAAATTAGGGTTCGGGCGTTTGAATTAGGGTTTTGAGTAAAAAATAGGGTTTTGTGTCTAAATTAAGTCTTTGGGTCAGAATTCGGGCTTTGGGTTAAATTTAGGGTTAAGGTTAAATTTAGGGTTTAGGGTCCAAATTTAGGTTTTGGGTTTGAATTAGGGTTTTGAGTTAAAAATAGGGTTTAGGGGCAAAATTGGGTTAGGAGTTTGAATTAGGGTTTTGAGTTAAAAAATGGTTTGGGGACAAAAATACGGTTAGAGTTGGGGTTTTGGGTCTAAATTAGGGTTTGAATTATGGTTTTGGGTTAAAAATAGGGTTTTGGGTCTAAACTAGGGTTTTGGAGTCAAACTCGGGTTTTGAGTCAAAATTATGGTTTAGGAGTTTGAAATAGCGGTTGAGTTAAAAATAGGGGTTTGGGTCAAAATTGGGGTTAAAATTGGGGTTGGGTCAAATTTGGGTTTAGGGTCAAATTAGGGTTTAGGGTTTGAATTAGGGTTTTGAGTTTAAGGGTTTGGTTGAAAAATAGGGTTGAATTAGTGTTTTGGGTCTAAATTAGGGTTGGATTAGGGTTTTGGGTCAAATTTGGGTTTTGGTTCCAAATTTGGGTTTTGAGTCAAGGTAAGGTTTGGGGTTTGAGTTAAAAAAGTGTTTGGGACAAAAATAGAGTTAGAGGTAGGGTTTTCGGTCTAAGGTGGGGTTAGGAGTTGGGTTTTGGGACAGATTTAGGGTTTAGGATAAAAGTGGGTTTGGGGGCAAGAGTGGGTTTAGGGTTTGAATTAGCATTTTTGTTAAATTAGGGTTTTTGGTTGCATTTAGGGCTTTGGGTTAAAATTAGGGTTTAGGGTTTGAGTTAGGGTTTTGAGTCAAGAGTGGGTTTTGGGTCGAGGTTAGGGTTTTGGGTCAAAATTAGGGATTTGGGTTAAAGTGGGGTTTTGGGTCAAATTTTGGGTTTTGTCCAGAATTAGAGATTTGGTCAAATTAGGGTTCATGGTTTGAATTAGGGTTTTGAGTAAAAATTAGGGTTTTGTGTCTAAATTAGGGTTTTGGGTCAAAATTCTGGCTTTGGGTTAAAATTAGGTTTATGGCTTAAATTTATGGTTTAGGTTCAAAATTTAGTTTTTGGGTTTGAATTAGGGTTTTGAGTTAAAAATAGGGTTTGGGTCCAAATTTGGGTTTAGGGTTTGAGTTAGGGTTTGAGTTAAAAATGGTTTTGGACAAAATTAGGGTTAGAATTATGGTTTTGGTCTAAATTAGGGTTTGAATTATGGTTTTGGGTTAAAACTTGGGTTTTGGGTCAAATTCTGGGTTTTGGTCAAATTATGGTTTGGGGTTTGAAATAGCGGTTGAGTTAAAAATAGGGGTTTGGGTCAAAATTAGGGTTAAAGTTGGGTTAGGTCAAATTTAGGGTTTAGGAGTTTGAATTAGGGTTTTGAGTTTAAGGGTTTTGGTTCAAAAATAGGGTTGAATTAGTGTTTTGGTCTAAATTAGGAGTTTGGATTAGGGTTTTGGTCCAAAATTTGGGTTTTGGTTCCAAGAATTGGGTTTTGGGTCAAAATTGGTTTTTTGAGTTAAAAGTGTTTTGGGACAAAAATAGAGTTAGAATTAGGGTTTTGGTCTAAATTAGGGTTAGAATTAGGGTTTTGGGACAAATTTAGCGCTTAGGATAAAAGTAGGTTTAGGGACAAATTAGGGTTTAGGGTTTGAATTAGCATTTTTGTTAGGTTAGGGTTTCGGGTCAAGATTAGGGTTCGGGTTACATTTAGGGCTTTGGGTTGGAAGTGGGGTTTAGGGTTTGAGTTAGGTTTTGAGTCTAGGAGTGGGTTTTGGGTCGAGTTAGGGTTTGGGTCAGATTTAGGGATTTGGGTTAGAGTGGGTTTTGGGTAAAAATTTGGGTTTGTGTCCGTGAGTAGGGTTTTGGGTCAGATTAGGGTTCATGGTTTGAATTAGGGTTTTGAGTAAAAAATAGGGTTTTGGGTCCAAATTAGGGTTTGGGTCAAGGTGAACTGAGTTAAGTTGGGGTTCGGTAAATTTAGGGTTTAGGGTCAGAATTTAGTTTGGGGTTTGAATTAGGGTTTGAGTTAAAAATAGGGTTTTGGGTCCGGATTTTGGGTTTAGGGTTTGAGTTAGGGTTTTGAGTTAAAAAATGGTTTTTGGACAAAAGTAGGGTTAGAATTTATGGTTTTCGGTCTAAATGGGTTTGAATTATGGTTTTGAGTTAAAAATAGGGTTTTGGGTCTAAAGTTAGGGTTTTTGGAGTCCAAATTTGGGTTTTGAGTCAAAGTAGGTTTAGGGTTTGAAATAGCGGTTTGAGTTAAAAATAAGGGTTTGGGGTCAGAATTGGGGTTAAGATAGGGTTTGGGTCTAATTTAGGGTTTATGGTCAAAATTAGATTTTAGGGTTTGAAGTGGGGTTTTGAGTTTTATATAGGGTTTTGGTTCAATATAGGGTTCGAATTAGTGTTTTGGGTCTAAATTAGGGATAGGATTAGGGTTTGGGTCCAAATTTGGGTTTGGGTTCCAAATTTGGGTTTTGGTCAATTAGGTTTGTTTTGAGTTAAGAGGGTTTTTTGGACAAAAATAGAAGTTAGAATTAGGGTTTGGGTCTAAGTTAGGGTTAGAATTAGGTTTTGGGTCAAATTTGGGGTTGAGGATCAAAATTAGGGTTTAGGGCAAAATTAGGGTTAAGAGTTTGAATTAGCATTTTTGTTAAATTAGGGTTTTGGGTCCGAAATTGGGGTTAGGGTTAAATTTAGGGCTTTGTCTTAGAATGGGTTTATGGTTTGAGTTTGGGTTTTGAGTCAAAGTTGGGTTTTGGGTCGATTGGGGTTTTGGGTCAAAATTAGGGATTGGGTTAGAATTGGGGTTTGGGTCAAATTGGTTTTGTGTGAATTAGGTTTGGGTCAAGAAGTGGGGTTGAACGTTTGAATTGGGGTTTGAGTAAAAAATTGGGTTTTGGGTCTAGATTGGGGTTTAGGTCAAGTTGGGCTTTGGGTTAGAATTGAGTTAATTTAGGGTTTGGGTCAAATTTTGGTTTTGGGTTTGAATTAGGGTTTTGAGTTAAAAATAGGGTTTAGGGCAAAATTAGGGTTAAGGGTTTGATAGGGTTTGGAGTAAAAATGGTTTGGGGACAAAAATAGGGTTAAATTAGGGTTTTGGGTTAAGTTGGGTTTGAATTATGGTTTTGGGTTAAAAATAGGGTTTAGGTCTAGACTAGGGTTTGGGTCCAAATTTGGGTTTTGGGTCAGGTTATGGTTTAGGAGTTTGAAATAGCGGATTGAGTTAAATATAGGGGTTTGGGTCAAAATTAGGGTTAAAAATTAGGGTTGAGTCAAATTTAGGTTTAGGGTCAAAATTAGGTTTAGGAGTTTGAATTAGGGTTTGAGTTTAAAAGGTTTGGTTCAAAATAGGGTTGATTAGGGTTTTGGGTCTAAATTAGGAGGTTGGGATTAGGGTTTGGGTCAAAATTTGGGTTTTGGTTCCAAATTTGGGTTTGGGTCAAGGTGAAGGTTTGGGTTTTGAGTTAAAAAAAAGTGTTTTAGGAAAAAAATATTGTTAGAATTAGGGTTTTCGGTCCTAGGGTTAGAATTGGGTTTTGGGACGGAATTTAGGTTTAGGATAAGATTAGGGTTTAGGGGCAAATTAGGGTTTTAGGGTTTGAATTAGCATTTTTTGTTAAATTGGGTTTTGGTTACATTGGGCCTGGTTAGAAGTGGGTTTAGGGTAGGGTTTGAGTTAGGTTTTGAGTCAAAATTAGGGTTTTGGGTGGAGTTGGGTTTGGGTCAAAATTGGGATTTGGGTTGAATTGGGGTTTTGGGTCAAATTTTGGGTTTTGTGTCGAATTAGAGTTTTGGGTCAAAATTAGGGTTCATGGTTATGAATTAGGGTTTTGGGTCTAAATTGGGGTTTTGGGTCAAATTGGACTTTGGGTTAAAATTAGGGTTCGAAACTAAATTTAGGGTTTAGAGTCAAAATTTAGTTTTTGGTTGAATTAGGGTTTTGAGTTAAAAATAGGGTTTTAGGTCGAAATTTGGGTTTAGGGTTTGAGTTAGGTTTGAGTTAAAAATGGTTTTTGGACAAAATTAGGGTTAGAATTATGGTTTCGATAAATTGGGGTTTTGAATTAGGTTTTGGGTTAGAACTGGGGTTTTAGGTCAAACTACGGAGTTTGGGTCAAAATTATGGTTTAGGGTTTGAAATAAGCGGATTGAGTTAAAAATAGGGTTTGGGTCAAAATTAGGGTTAAAATTGGGTTGGGTCAAAATTTAGGGTTTAGGTTTGAATTGGGTTTGAGTTTGAGGTTTTGGTTCAAAAATAGGGTTGAATTAGTGTTTTGGGTCTAGAGTGGGGTTCGGATTAGGGTTTTGGGTCAAATTGGTTTTGGTTTCCAGAATTTGGGTTTTGGGTCAAAATTCAGGTTTCGGGTTTTGAGTTAAAAGTGTTTTGGGAATAAAAATAGAGAGGTTAGAATTGGGGTTTCGGTCTAAAGTGGGGTTAGAATGGTTTTGGGACAGATTTATGGGCTTAGGATAAAAATTGGGTTTAGGGCAAAATTAGGGTTTAGGGTTTGAATTAGCATTTTTTGTTAAATTGGGTTTGGTCAAGTTAGGGTTGGGTTACATTTGGGCTGGGTTAAAATTAGGGTTTAGGGTTTGAGTTAGGGTTTGGTCTAAATTAGGGGTTTGTTGAAGTTAGGGTTTTGGGTCAAAATTAGGGTGGGTTAAAAGTGGGGTTTTGGGTCGAAAATTTGGGTTTGTGTCGAATTAGAGTTTTGGGTCAGACGTAGGGTTCATGGTGTGTAGTAGGGTTTTGAGTAAAAATAGGGTTTGGGTCAAGTAGGGTTTTGGGTCCAAGAATTCGGACTTTGGGTTGGGATGGTTATGGCTTAAATTTGGGGTTTAGGGTCAAAATTTAGTTTTGGAGTTTGAAATGGGGTTTGAGTTAAAAATAGGGTTTGGGTTGAGATTTGGGTTTAGGAGTTTGAGTTGGGGTTTTGAGTTAAAAAATGGTTTTAGACAAAATTAGGGTTAGAATTATGGTTTTTCGGTCTAAATTAGGGTTTGAATTATGGTTTTGGGTTAAAAATAGGGTTTTGGGAGTCTAAACTGGGGTTTTGGTCAAAATTTGGGTTTGGGTCAAGGTATGTTTAGGAGTTTGAAATAGCGGTTTGAGTTAAAAATAGGGTTTGGGTCAAAATTAGGGTTAAATTAGGGTTCGGGTCAAATTTAGGGTTTATGGTCAAATTAGATTTTAGGAGGTTGAATTAGGGTTTTGAGTTTAAAATAGGGTTTTGGTTCAAAAATAGGGTTGAATTAGTGTTTTGGGTCTAAGTTGGGATAGGATTGGGTTTTGGGTCCAGATTTGGGTTCGGTTCCAAATTTGGTTTTGGTCCAAGTGGAGGTTTGTTTTGAGTTAAAGGGTTTTTGGACAAAAATAGAGTTAGAATTAGGGTTTTGGGTCTAAATTAGGGTTAGAATTGGGTTTTGGGTCAAATTTAGGGTTGAGGATCAAAATTAGGGTTTAGGGGCAAGAATTGGGTTAAGGGTTTGAATTAGCATTTTTTGTTAAATTGGGTTTTAGGTCCAAATTAGGGTTGAGGTTAAATTGAGGGCTTTGTCTTAAAATTGGGGTTTATGGTTTGAGTTTGGGTTTTGAGTCAAAATTAGGGTTTGGGTCGGAGTTAGGGTTTAGGTCAAATTAGGGATTTGAGTTAGAATTGGGGTTTTGGGTCAAAATTTCGGTTTTATTATTAGAGTTTTGGGTCAAAATTAGGGTTCGCGTTTGAATTAGGGTTTGGGTAAAAAATAGGGTTTTGTGTCTAAATTAAGTCTTGGGTCAAGAGTGGGCTTTAGGTTAGATTGGGTTAGGTTAATTTAGGGTTTGGGGTCCAAAATTTAGGTTTTGGGTTTGAATTAGGGTTTGAGTTAAATAGGGTTTAGGAGGCAAAATTAGGGTTAAGGGTTTGAATTAGGGTTTGAGTTAAAAAATGGTTTGGGGACAAAAATACGGTTAGAATTAGGGTTTGGAGTCTAGTAGGAGTTGAATTATGGTTTTGGGTTAAAATAGGGTTTGGGTCTAAGTAGGGTTTTGGGTCAAACTCCGGGTTTTAGGTCAAAATTATGGTTTTAGGAGTTTGAAATACCGGATTGAGTTAAAAATGGGGTTTGGGTCAAAATTAGGGTTAAATTAGGGTTAGGTCAAATTTGGGTTTAGGGTCAAAATTGGGTTTAGGGTTTGAATTGGGTTTTGAGTTTAAAGGGTTTTGGTTGAAAATGGGTTCGAATTAGTGTTTGGGTCTAAATTAGGGTTAGGATTAGGGTTTGGAGTCAGAATTTGGGTTTGGTTCCAAATTTGGGTTTTGGGTCAAAATTAAGGTTTGGGTTTTGAGTTAAAAAAAAGTGTTTTGGGACAAAAATAGAGTTAGAATTAGGGTTTTCGGTCTAGAATTAGGGTTAGATTGGTTTTTGGGACAAATTTAGGGTTTAGGATAAGGATTGGGGTTTAGGGGCAAAATTGGGGTTTGGGGTTTGAATTAGCATTTTTTGTTAAATTAGGGTTTTTGTTACATTTGGGCTTGGGTTGAAATTAGGGTTTAGGGTTTGAGTTGGGGTTTTGAGTCCAAAATTAGGGTTTTGGGTGAGTTGGGTTTTGGGTCAGAATTAGGGTTGTGGGTTAAAATTGGGGTTTTGGGTCCAAATTTTGGGTTTTGTGTCGATTGGGTTTTGAGTCAAAATTAGGGTTCATGGTTTGAATTAGGGTTTTGAGTAAGAATAGGGTTTTGGTCTAAATTAGGTTTGGGTCAAAATTGAGACTGGGTTAAGAATGGGAGTTACGCCTACGTTAGGGTTTAGGGTCAAATTTAATTTTGGGTTTGAATTAGGGTTTTGAGTTCAAAATGAGGTTTGGACCAATTGGGTTTCGAGATTGAGTTAGGTTTGAGTTCAAATGGTTTTGGACAAAGTTGGGTTAGAATTATGGTTTCGGTCTAGAGTGGGGTTTGAATTATGGTTTTGGGTTAAAACTAGGGTTTTGGGTCAAACTACGGGTTTTGGTCAAAATTATGGTTTAGGAGTTTGAAATGGCAGTTGAGTTAAAAATAGGGGTTTGGGTCAAAATTAGGAGGTTAAAATTAGGGTTGGGTCAAATTTGGGGTTTGGGGTTGAATTAGGGTTTTGAGTTTAAGGTTTTGGTTCAAAAATAGGGTTGAATTGGTGTTTTGGGTCTGATTGGGGTTAGGATTAGGGTTTTGGGTCAAAATTTGGGTTTTGGTTCCAAATTTGGGTTTTGGGTCAAAATTAAGGTTTCGGGTTTTAGGTTAAAAAGTGTTTTGGGACAAAAATAGAGAGTTAGGATTGGGTTTCGGTCTAAATTGGGGTTAGAATTAGGTTTTGGGACGAATTTAGGGCTTGGATAAAGTGGGGTTTAGGGAGCAGAGTGGGGTTTAGGGTTTGAATTAGCATTTTTGTTAGAGGTAGGGTTGGGTCAAAATTAGGGTTGGGTTACATTTAGGGCTTTGGGTTAAAATTAGGGTTTAGGGTTTGAGTTGGGGTTTTAGTCTAAATTAGGGTTTTGGAGTCGAGTTAGGGTTTGGGTCAGTTAGGATTTGGGTTAGAGTGGGGTTTGGGTCAGATTGTGGGTTTTTGTGTCAATTAGGTTTTGGGTCAGAATTAGGGTTCATGGTTTGAATTAGGGTTTTGAGTAAAAATGGGGTTTGGGTCCAAATTAGGGGTTTGAGTCAGAGTCGAGCTTTGGGTTAAAATTGGGGTTGCATTTAGAATTTGGGTTTGGGTCAAGAATTTAGTTTTGGGTTTGAATTAGGGTTTTGAGTTAAAAATAGGGTTTGGATCCCGTGGGTTTAGGGTTTGAGTTGGGTTTGAGTTAAAAAATGGTTTTGGACAAAATGGGTTAGAATTATGGTTTTTCGATTAGAGTAGTGGGTTTGAATTATGGTTTTGGGTTAAAAATAGGGTTTTGGGTCTAAACTAGGGTTTGGGGTCCAAAATTTGTGTTTTGAGTCAAAATTATGGTTTAGGGTTTGAAATGGCGGTTTGAGTTAAAAATAGAGGTTTGGGTCAAGTGGGTTAATTAGGGTTACGGGTCAAATTTGGGTTTATGGTCAAATTAGATTTTGGGGTTTGGATTGGGGTTTGGTTTAAAATGGGGTTTTTGGTTCAAAAATAGGGGTTGAATTAGTGTTTTGGTCTAAATTAGGGATGGGATTAGGGTTTTGGGTCCCAGAATTTGGGTTGGTTCCAAATTTGGGTTTTTGTGGTCAAAATTAGGTTTGGATTTTGAGTTAAAAAGGGTTTTGGACAAAAATAGAGGTTAGAATTGGGGTTTTGGGTCTAAATTAGGGTTAGAATTAGGTTTGGGTCAAATTTAGGGTTGAGGATCAAAATTAGGGTTTGGGGCAAATTAGGGTTAAGGGTTTGAATTAGCATTTTTGTTAAATTAGGGTTTTGGGTCAAATTAGGGTTCTGGGTTAAATTTGGGGCTTTGTCTTAAAATTAGGGTTTGGTTTTGAGTTTGGGTTTTGAGTCAAAAATTAGGGTTTGGGGTGATTGGGGTTGGGTCAGGTGAGGGATTTGGGTTAGGTGGGGGTTTGGGTCGGGCGGTTTGTGTGAATTAGGGTTTGGGTCCAGAGTGGGTTCAGCGTTTGAATTAGGGTTTTGAGTAAAAAATAGGGTTTTGTGTCTAGAATTTAGTCTTGGGTCAAGATTCGGGCTTTGGGTTTGAATTTGGGGTTCTGGGTTAGGTAGGGTTTGGTCAAGGGTTAGGTTTTGGGTTTTGGATTGGGGTTTTGAGTTAAAAATAGGGTTTAGGGTAAATTAGGGTTAAGGGGTTGGAATTGGGTTTGAGTTAAAAATGGTTTGGGGACAAAATACGGTTGGAAGTAGGATTTGGTCTAAGTGGGATTTTGAATTATGGTTTGGGTTAAAATAGTGTTTGGAGTCTAAACTAGGGTTTTGGTCAACTCGGGTTTTGGGTCAAAATTATGGTTTAGGGTTGAAATGAGCGGATTGGAGTTAAAAATAGGGTTTGGGTCAAGGTGGGGTTAAAATTAGGGTTGGGTCAAATTTGGGGTTTAGGGTCAGGAGTGGGGTTTAGGGGTTTGAATAAGGGTTTTGAGTTTAAAGGGTTTGGTTGAAAAATAGGGGTTCGAATTAGTGTTTGGGTCTAAATTGGGGTTAGGATTAGGGTTTGGGTCCAGAATTTGGGTTTGGTTCCAAATTTGGGTTTTGGGTCAGATTGGTTTAGGGTTTGAGTTAAAAATGTTTGGGACAAAATAGAGTTAGAATTAGGGTTTTCGGTCTAAGTTAGGGTTAGAATTGGGTTTTGAGGACAAATTTGGGGTTTGGATAAAAATTAGGGTTTGGGGGCAAAATTAGGGTTTAGGGTTTGAATTGGCATTTTTGTTAAATTGGGGTTTTTGGTTGCATTTAGGGCTTTGGGTTGAGTGGGGTTTAGGAGTTTGAGTTAGGGTTTTGAGTCAAAATTGGGTTTGGGGTCCAGAGTTAGGGTTTTGGGTCAAAATTAGGGTTTGGGTTAGGTGGGGTTTTGGGTCAAATTTTGGGTTTTGTGTCCGAATTAGAGTTTTGGGTCAAGGTGGGGTTCATGGTTTGAATTAGGGTTTTGAGTAAAAAATAGGGTTTTGGGTCTAAATTAGGGTTTTGGGTCAAGATTCGGACTTTGGGTTAAATTAGGGTTATGTAAATTTGGGTTTAGGGGTCAAGTTTAGTTTTGGGTTTGAATTAGGGTTTGAGTTAAAAATAGGGTTTTGGGTCCAGAATTTGGGTTTTAGGGTTTGAGTTAGGGTTTGAGTTAAAAATGGTTTTTGGACAAGTTGGGGTTAGAATTATGGTTTTCGGTCTAAATTGGGTTTGATTATGGTTTGGGTTAAAATAGGGTTTTGGAGTCAAACTCGGGGTTTTGGAGTTAAGAGTATGGTTTAGGGTTTGAAATAGCGGTTGAGTTAAAAATAGGGGTTTGGGTCAAAATTAGGGTTAAAATTGGGGTTCGGGTCAGAATTTAGGGTTTGAGAGGGTTTGAATTAGGGTTTGAGTTTAAAAGGGTTTTGGTTCAATAGGGTTCGAATTAGTGTTTTGAGTCTAAATTAGGGATTAGGATTAGGTTTTGGGTCCAAATTTGGGTTTTGGTTCCATGTGGGTTTGAGTCAAGTTGGTTTGGTTGGAGTTAAAAAGGGTTTGGGACAAAAATAGAGTTAGAATTAGGGGTTTCGGTCTAAATTAGGGTTAGAATTGGGTTTTGGGACAGGTTTGGGGTTAGGATCAAGTGGGGTTTAGGGGCAAAATTAGGGTTTAGGGTTTGAATTAGCATTTTTTTGTTAAATTAGGGTTTGGGTCAGTTGGGGTTACGGGTTACATTTGGGCTTTGTGTCTTAAAATTAGGGTTTAGGGGTTTGAGTTTGGGTTTGAGTCTAAATTAGGGTTTTGGGTCGAATTAGGTTTTGGGTCAAATTCGGGATTTGGGTTAGGGGGAGGGGGAAAGGGGAGAAAAAAGGGAGGCCAAAAGAAGGGGAAGAAGTCGGGTTAAAATTAGCAATTTGGGGTTTAGGGTCAAAATTTAGTTTTGGAGTTTGAATTAGGGTTTGAGTTAAAAATAGGGTTTTGGGTCCAAATTTGGGTTTAGGGTTTGAGTTGGGGTTTTGAGTTAAAAATGGTTTTGGACAAAAGTAGGGTTAAATTATGGTTTCGGTCTAAATTAGGGTTTGAATTATGGTTTGGGTTAAAAGTAGGGTTTTGGGTCTAAACTAGGGTTTTGAGTCAAGAATTTGTGTTTTGAGTCAAATTATGGTTTAGGGGTTTGAAATAGCGGTTTGAGTTAAAAATAGGGGTTTGGGTCAAGAGGGTTAAAATTAGGGTTAGGATCAAATTTAGGGTTTATGGTCAAATTAGATTTTAGGGTTTTGAATTAGGGTTTTGAGTTTAAAATAGGGTTTTGGTTCAAAAATAGGGTTGAATTAGTGTTTTAGGTCTAAGTTAGGATAGGATTAGGATTTTGGGTCCAAATTTGGGTTTCGGTTCCAAATTTGGGTTTTAGTCAAGAATTTGGGTTTCGGATTTTGAGTTAAGGAGTTTTGGACAAAAATAGAGGTTAGAATTAGGGTTTTGGGTCTAAGTTGGGTTAGAAGTGGGTTTTGAGTCAGAATTTGGGGTTGAGGATCAAAATTAGGGTTTAGGGGCAAAATTAGGGTTAAGGGTTTGAATTAGCATTTTTTGTTAGAATTAGGGTTTTGGGTCAAGTTGGGTTAGGGTTAAATTTGGGGCTTTGTCTTAAAATTAGGGTTTATGGTTTGGTTTGGGTTTGAGTCAAAATTAGGGTTTTGGAGTCGAGTTAGGTTGGGTCAAAATTAGGGATTTGAGTTAAAATTGGGGTTTTGAGTCAAAATTCGGTTTGTGTCGAATTAGGTTTGGGTCAAAGTGGGGTTCGCGTTTGAATTAGGGTTTTGAGTAAAAAATAGGGTTTTGTGTCTAGAATTAAGTCTTGGGTCAAGTCGGACTTTGGGTTAAATTTAGGGTTCTGAGGTTAAATTTGGTTTAGGTCAAAATTTAGGTTTTTGGGTTTGAATTAGGGTTTTGAGTTAAAAATAGGGTTTAGGAGTAAAATTAGGGTTAAGGGTTTGAATTAGGGTTTTGAGTTAAAAAAATGGTTTGGAGACAAAATTACGGTTGAATTAGGGTTTGGGTCTAAATTGGGGTTTGAATTATGGTTTGGGTTAAAAATAGTGTTTTGGGTGCTATTGGGGTTTTGGTCAATTGGGTTTTGGGTCAAAATTATGGTTTAGGGGTTTGACTCTATCGGTTTGAATTAAAAATAGGGGTTTGGGTCAAGTGGGTTAAATTAGGTTGGGTCCAAATTGGGTTTAGGAAAGGAGGTTTGAATGGGTTTGAGTTTAAAAGGGTTTTGGTTTAAAAATAGGGTTGGTTAGTGTTTTGGGTCTAAATTAGGGTTAGGATTAGGTTTTAGGTCAATTGGGTTTTGGTTCCAATTGGGTTTTGGAGTCAAGATAGGTTGGGTTTGAGTTAAAAAGTGTTTGGTGACAAAATAAGTTAGAATTGGGTTTTCGGTTAATGAGGGTTCGAATTAGGTTTGGAGAGACAAGTTTAGGGTTTAGGATAAGTTGGGTTGGGGGTGATTAGGGTTTTGGGTGAAGTGGCTTTGTGTTAAGTTGGGTTAAGGTTAGATTTAAGACTTTGGGTTAGAATTAGGGTTTAGGAGGTTGAATTAGTTTTGGTCGAAGTTAGGGTTTGGGTGGATTGGGTTTAGGTCAAGTGGGTTGGGTTAGGTGGGGTTTGGGTCAAATTTTCGGTTTTGTGTCAATTAGGTTTGGTCAAATTAGGGTTAGGTTGAATTGGGTTTTGTAAAAAATAGGGTTTGGGTCTTAAGTGGGGTTTGTGTCAAGGAGTCTGGCATTTGAGTTAGAAAATTGGGGAGTTGGAATTAGGAAATATAGGTTTAGGACAAATTTAGGTTTGGGTTGAATTAGAGGGTTGAGATAAAAATGGGGTTTGGAGACCCAGGTTGGTTGAGGTTTGAGTTAGGGTTTGAGTTAAATAGGGTTTTGGACAATTAGGGTTTGAATTAGGGTTTCGGTCAAGAATTAGGGTTTGAATTTGATTGGGTTAAATTAGGGATTTGGAGGTAAATTCGGGTTTGAGTTACAAAATTATGGTTGGGTTGAATTGGTTGAGTTAAAAATAGGGGTTTGATTAAAATTAGGAGTTAGATTAGGGATTATTGAGGTTCAAATTTGGGTTTGGGGTCTAAATTAGGATTTGGGTTGAATTGGGGTTTTGAGTTTAAGGGTTGGGTCTAAGGTTGGGTCAAAGTAGGTTTTGAGTCAAATTAGGGTTGAGCATGGGGGTTTGAGTCAAGAGAGTTCTTGTTGGTGGTGGGGTTTTGGGTGAGGATTGGAGGTTGGGTTTTGAGTTTAAAAGGTTTTGGTTAAAAAATGGGTATTAGAATTGAGTGCAAGTCTAAGAATTAGGAGTTGAGTAGGTTGTTGAAGACAAGGGAAAAAAAATAGAGGTTAGGTTAAGAAATTTGAGAGTTAGTTTAGGACTTAAATTAGGGTTTTAAGGGTTTGAATTAGCATTTTTGTTATAGGGTTTAGGTCAAATTAGGGTTAAGGTTAAATTTAGGGCTTTGTCTTGAAATTAGGTTTAGGGTTTGAGTTAGGGTTTAGTCAAATTGAGGTTTTGGAGTGAGAGTTGGCGTTTAGGTAAGTGAGATTTGGGGTTAAGTGGGGTTTGGGTCCAATTGGATTTCGATGTCCGAATTAGGTTTGGGTCAGATGGGTTCGTCGTTTGATTAGGTTTGAGTAAAACAAGGGTTTGGTCTAAATTAGGGTCTTGAATTAAGTAGACTCGAGTTAATTGGGTTGAGTTAAATTTGGGGTTTAGGGTCCGAATTGGGTTTGGGTTTGAATGGGTTTTGGAGTTAAAAATAGGTTTTGGGTCCAGATTGTAGAGGAGATGATGGGGTTTGGAGTTAAAAATGGTTTGTGGAACCAAATTGAGTGATTTGGAGTCTAATTGGGTTTGAGTTTGGTTTGGTTAAAAATAGGTTTGGGTCTGAACTAGTGTTTTGGGTCAAACTCTGGGTTTTAGGTCAAGTATGGTTTGGGTTTGAAATAGCAGTTGGATTTAAATAGGGGTTTGGGTCAAGTTGGGTTAAAATTGGGGTTGGGTCAAATTTAGGGTTTAGGTCAAGTAGAGTTTAGGGTTTGAATTAGGGTTTGAGGTTGAGGGTTTTGGTTCAAAAATAGGATTGAATTAGTGTTTTGGATCTCAGTTGGGTTGGGATTAGGGTTTTGGGTCAAATTTGGGTTTTGGTTCCAAATTTGGGTTTTGAGTCCAAATGGGTTTGGGGTTTTGAGTTAAAAGTGGTTTGGGACAAAAATGGAGTTAGGAGTGAGGTTTTCGGTCTAAGTGGGTTGTTAGGTTTTGGGATAATTTGGGGTTTAGGTTGAAATTAGGTTTAGGGCAAGGTAGGGTTTAGGTTGAATTAGCTTTTTGTTGAGTGGGGTTTGAGTCAAAAGTAGGGTTAAGGTTACTTTAGGCTTTGGGTTGAATAGGGTTTAGGGTTTGAGTTAGGGTTTTGAGTCCAAGTGGGTTTGGAGAGGTTAGGAGTTTTGGGTCAAGTTAGGTTGGGTTAAATTGGGTTTTGGGTTAAGATTTGGGTTTAAGTCAGGATTAGAGTTTGGAGTCCAAAGTGGGTTCAGCAAGGTTTGAGTAGGGTTTTGAGTAAAAATAGGTTTTGGTCCAGAGTAGGGTTTTGGGTCAAGATGGCCTCGGTTCAGTTGCGGCAATTTGGGTTTAGGGTCAGGTTTAGTTTTTGGGTTTGAATTAGGGTTTGAGTTAAAAATAGGGTTTGGGTCCAAATTTGGGTTTAGGGTTTGAGTTGGGTTTGGGGTGAAAAAATGGTTTTGAATAAGTGAGTTCGATTATGGTTTTAGTCTAAATTAGGGTTTGAATTATGGTTTTGGAGGTTAAAATAGGTTTGGGTCTAAACTAGGGTTTGGTCCAGTGGGTTTTGGGTCCAAAATTATGGTTTAGGGTTTAAATAAGATTGAGTTAAAAATGGGGTTTGGTTAAGTTGGGTTAAGAATTAGGGTTCGGGTCAAATTTAGGGTTATGGTCAGAATTAGATTTTAGGGTTTGAATTAGGGTTTTGAGTTTAAAATAGGGTTTTTGGTTCAAAATAGGGTTTGAATTGGTGTTTTAGGTCTAAATTGGGGATATGATTAGGGTTTGGTCACAATTGGTTTGGTTCAAAATTTAGTTTTAGGATCTGAGTTAAATTGGTTTTGAGGTCAAAAGGATTTGGACAAAAATGAGAGAAGTGGTTTTGGGTCTAAGTTAGGGTTAGAAAATTAGGGTTGGGTTGAATTAGGGTTTTGAGTTTAAAATAGGGTTTAGGAGCAAAGTGGGTTAAGGGTTTGAATTAGCATTTTTGTTAAATTTAGGGTTTGAGTAGTGGGTTTGGGGTCAATTTAGGGCTTTGTCTTAAAATGAGGGTTTAGGGTTTGAGTTTGGTTTGAGTCAGAATTAGGGTTTGGGGTGAATTGGAGTTTAGTGGTCAAATAGGCATTTGGGTTAAGTTAGGGTTTTGGTTCAAAATTGCGGTTTGGGAAAAATAAGTAATTAGGTTTGGGTCTAATGGGTTCGAAATTAGGTTTTTGAGTCTAAATATAGGGTTTGGGTCTAATTAGTATGGGGACAAATTTGGACTTTGGGTTAAATTTACGCTTGGTTCCAAATGAAGAGTTTAAGGCAAATTTGTGTTTTGGGTTGAATTAGGTTTGAGTTAAAAATAGGCTTTGGGTCCAAATTAGGGTTAGGGTTGAATGAGGGTTCAAATAACAAATGGTTTCGAGACAAAATTAGGGATTAGTTAGGGTTTGTGTTAAAAGGAGGGTTAAATTATGGTTTGGGTTAAAATTTAGGTTTGGGTCTTAACTAGGGTTTTGAGTCAAAAATGCGGGTTTTGGTCAAGGGAAGGATTTGGGTTTGTAAAATAAGCGCTTGAGTTAAAAGGTTTGGACAAAAAGGTTAGAATAGGTTTTAGATAAAAATTAGGGTTAGGTTGAATTAGGGTTTAGGGTTTGGATAGGGTTTTAGGCTCGATCAAAAATTAGGCTTTGGGTCAAAAATTAAATTATTTGAATTAGGTTTTGAGTTAAAAATACGGTTAGAATTAGGGATCGGTTAAAATTAGTATTGGGTCAAAATTAGGGTTCGGATCAAATTTAGGGTTTAGGGTCAACTATTTTGGGTCAAAAGTTAGGGTTTGGGGTCTAAATTATGATTTTGGGTCAGAATTATGGATTTGGGTTAAAATTATAGTTTTGGGTCAAAATTGGGGTTGAGGGTTTGAATTAGGTTTTTGAGTAAAAAATAGGGTTTTGGGTCTAAATTAGGGTTTTGGGTCAAAATTAGGGCTTTGGGTTAAAATTAGGGTTCTGGGTCAGGGTTTTGTGTCAAATCTAGGGTTTAGGATCAAAATTAGGGTTTAGGGTTTCGGTTTAAAAATAGGGTTTTGGATTCAAATTAGGATTTTGGGTCAAAATTAGGGTTTTGGGTTATAATTAGGGTTTTGTGTCTAAATTTTGGTTTTGGGTCCAAATTAGGGTTTTGGGTCTAAATTAGGGTTAGAATTAGGTTTTGGGTCAAATTTAGGGTTTAGGATCAAAATTAGGGTTTAAGGTCAAAATTAGGGTTTTGGGTCACAATTAGGGGTTTGGGTCAGAATTAGGGCTATGGGTTATAATTAGGGCTTTGGGTCAAAATTTCAGTTTTGGGTCCAAATTAGGATTTTGGGTCAAAATTAGGGTTTAGTGTTTGAATTAGGGTTTTGAGTTAAAAATAGGGTTTTGGGTCAAAATAGGGTTAGAATTAGTGGATCTATCAAAATTAGTTCTTATCTGAGTTAAAAAGGCTTGGGGAAAAAAGTTCAGAATTAGTGGTTGTATCAAAAAATTGTGGCTAGAATTAAGTTTGATATTTGAATCAGTGGTTTTCTATGCTAAAAAATAGGGTTTTGGGTCTAAATTAGGGTTTTGGTCTTCAAAATTACGATTCATCAAAATTAGGCCAATGCAATTAGGTTTTAGGTTTTGAATTAGGGTTTTGAGTTAAAAATATGGTTGTAAAAAAAGATTTAGGTTAAAATTAGGTTTGGTCAAAATTAGGTTCTAGGTCAAATTTAGGTTATATTCAATTAGGTTTCGAAATTAAAATAGGCTTTGGGGTCGTAATCGAGTTAGGGTTGTATAGCTTGGAACTAGGGCTCAGGTCAAAATCTAGGATTTTGGGCCCAAAATTAGGCTCTCGTCAGTCAAGAATAGGCTGAAATAAAACGTTAGAGGTTTGGCTCTGAATTAGGCTGGAGTTAAAAATAGCGTTTCTCGGGGTCAAAAACAGGGGGGGGGGGGGGGGGGGGGGTTAGAATTTGATTCACAAATTAGGCTTTCGGTCAAAATTAGGCTTCGGGGTCAAAATTGTCAGACTGCTAGAATTAAAAAATGAGTTGGAAATAGGCTTGGGACAAAAAATAGGCCTAATTTGTTTGGTCTAAATTGTATATTTAGGTTTAAATTATATTTATTAAAAATATGGTTAGAGTCAAAATTGGGATTTTGGCCTAACTGCCTAAACAAAAAAAAAAAGGAACAAAATTAGTGCTTGAGTAAAAATAGTTTTGGGTCCAAATTGTAATGTAATTAGGATTTTGCATCAACATTAGGCTTTTGGTTGAAATTAGGTTACGGTCAAATTTTAGGGTTCCGGTTAAATTTAGGTTTAGGGTCAAAAATTTAGTTTTTGGTTGAAACTTGTATCAGAGGTCAAAATTAGTTTTCTTTGTGGTTAAATTTTAGTGGTTTAGGGTCAAATTTTTGGGGGGAAAGCTAGGTTTGAATTAGTGGTTTTTGGGTCAAATGTAGGTTTTAAGTCAATTAGGTGGTTTGGTCAAAATTAGGGATTTGGGTTAAAAATAGGGTTTTGGGTCAATATTTGGTTTTGGGTCCAAATTAGGTTTTTGGTCAAAACTAGGTCCATATTTAACTATGGTTTGACCAAATATAGGGCCTGTCCTTAAACCAAATTAGGGAATTAGGCTTCTAATCAAAAATCAGTATTTTTGGTTGTAAATTAGGTCTCTACCAAACTCTAGGGTTTAGGTCAAAACCTAGGCTTGGGCTCTTGAATTAGTGTCGAGGCTAAAAATGTACCTAACACAAACAGGGCTAGAATTGTTTTGGGGGTCAAAAATTTGAGTTTGGGTCCAAACTGATCTGGTCAAAAAATTACAATGTCTGTTTTGAATTTGAAAATGGGTTTTATCAAAAATAGGTTAGAATTAGGGTTTTGGGTCTAAATTAGGTAAGCTAGAATTAGGTTTTGGGTCAAATTTAGGTTTAGATCAAAATTGTGGTTTAGTGGGTATGAAAATTGGTAATAGTGGTTGGTAAATAGTTTTTGGGTCCAAATTAGGTTTTGGGTTCACAATTAGCTTTGGGTTATAATTAGGGCTTTGGGGACATAATTAGGGCTTTGGGTCAAAAATAGGGTTAGAATTAGGTGGATTCGTGTCAAATAAGTGGTTTGAGTCAAAATTAGGGTCTGGTCAAATTTAGGATTCTTAATAAATTTAGGGTTTAGGTTTGAATTGGTTTGAGTTTAAAATAGGGTTTTTGGGTCAAAATATGGTCTTGTTGTGGTTTAGGGTTTGAATTAGGTTTGTCAAAACAGGCTTCCGGGTAAATGTAATTGGGAAAGGGTATCTGGGTCAAAAATTAGGGTTTTGGTTCAAAATTTAACTTTATGTCCAAATTAGGTTTTGGGTCTAAATTAGGGCTTGTGTGTCAAAATTAGGGCATTGGGTTAAAATTAGGGTTGCGTATTAAAATTAGGGTTCCGGGGTCAAATTTAGGGTTTGTGTGGTCAAAATTGGGGGTTTAGGTCAAAAGTGGTTTTGAGTTTAAAATATAGGGTTTAGGGTCAAAACAGGTTAGAAATAGGTTTTGACGAATTTGGCTGGCCTCAGACAAATTTTACTGCCTGGGTTTAAATTTAGGGGTTTAGGTTCAAAATTTATGTTTTTGGGTTAAAATTAGTTTTCGGGTCAAGATCAGTGTGTTGGTTCAAATTTAGGTCAGTAGGGTCACAGGTTTAGGTTTGAATTAGGGCTTTGAGTTGAAAAATAGGGTTTGGGACAAAATAGGGTTAGATTTAGGGTTTCTTGGGGTTAGTGTTTTCTAATAAATTAGGGCTTTGGCTTTCAATTAGGGTTCTCGGTTCAAATTTGAGGTTTAGGTCAAAATTAGGTTTATGGTTTAAATTAGGGCTTGGGCGTTGAATTGACTGGGGATTGTGCTAGGGTCCGAATTAGGTTTTTGGTCGAATTAGGTTTGGGTCAAATAGGCTTCCCTGGGGTTAAAATTAGGGTTCCGCCTCATATTTGTATTCCGAGTTTAATTAGGATTCCGGTTAACTTAGGTCTGTGTGACAAAATTTGGTTTGGGTGGGTTTTGGGACAAAAATAGGGTTATATTAGGGTTTTGGGTCTAAATTTGGGTTATAATTAGGAGTTTATCGTGAATTAGGTTTTAGTCAAAAATTGGGGATTTAAAAGAAATTAAGTTTTCATTTGTAAAATTCTATTGGGTCCAAAATTAGAGTTTTGGATCAAAATTAGGTCCTTGATTTGAATAAGGTTTTGAGTAAAAAATTGGGTTTTCGTCTAAATTAGGCTCTTGGGTCAAAAATTAGGCTTTGGGTTAAAATTATGGTTCCTTACTCAAATTTAGGTCTCCTGTGTTAAAATTTAGGGTTTGTATTAGAATTAGGGTTTCTTTGGGACAAAAATTAGTGGTTAGGGGGAATTAGGTCTTTTTAGGGATTGAATTAGGATTTCATGCGTAAAAATAGGGTCAGGTCTCAAACTAGGACTAACAAAATTCAGGGCCTTAACAAACTAGGCCTAGGGCCTGAACTAGGGTTTGAGTCAAAAATGGTCTCCTGGGGACAAAAATAGGCTTACGGGAATTAGGCCTGGGTCCAACCCAACAACAGGGTCTTGGTCTGAATTAGGTTTGGGTCAAAAATTTGGGATCAAGCTAAAAATTAGTTTTGGGTCAAAAATTTTGGTTTTGGGTCCAAATTAGAGTTTTGGATCAAAATTAGGTTCTGGTTTGAATAAGTGGTTTTATAAAAAATAGGGTTTTCTGGTCAAAAATAGGTTCGAGTTGGTGGTTTCAGGTTTGAATTAGGTTGTGTCAAAATTAAGTTTTTGGGTCTAAATTAGGATTTTGGGAATGACTGTGGCATTAACAAAATTAGGATCACAAAATTAGTGGTTCAATGTGAACTCTAGGTTTTTAACAAAATTGGGGTCAGGTTTGAATTAGGGTTTGAGTAAAATAGGTTTAATCAAATTAGTGCTTGGGTTAAAAATTAGGTTCCTGGCCTGTGGTCGGGGTCTAAATTAGGTTAGAATTAGTGGTTTGGTCAAATCTACAAGCCGATCAAAATTAGGCTTAGGTTCGAATTAAGGTCATTCTAATTAGGGTATTGGGTCAAAAAATAGGGTTAGAATAAGGGTTTGGGTCTCAACTAAGGTTAGAATAGTTTGGTCAAACAGTTTGGTTAAAAATAAGGTTTTGAGTCTAAACCTCGGTTTTGTGTCAAAAATTCATGTTCGTTCAAAACTTAGGGGGTCTAGGTCAAATTATTTAGGTGCGTGGGTCCAAGGGGTTTTGTGTTAAAATAGGTTTTGGGTCAAAAATAGGGTCTTAATTAGGTTTAGGTTAAATTTAGTGGTTTAGGTCAAAATTAGGGTTTGGGTTTGAATTAGGTTTTCAAATTTTAAAAAAGTGTTTTTGGTTTCAAAATAGATTTCTAAATAGAGTTTTGGATTAGAATTAGGTTTTGGTTTAGGGTCCTGAAAATTAGGTTCTGGGTTAAAATAGGTCTGGGTCCAAACTAGGCTTCAAATAAAATTCAGGGCCTTGAAAGCAAAATCAGTGGTTTCAGGCCTGAATTAGGCTCTACTAAAAACAGGGCCTTGGATCCAAACTAGGCTTTGTACCAAAATTAGGGAACAACAAAAATCAGTAATGGTAAAGTCTAACTAGGTTTCATTGGTGCTGGGCTTTGTGGCTGAAAAATAAGGAATTAGGGATTTGGGTTAAAATTAGGTTTCGGTCAAAATTGAATGGTTCTGGGGTCAAATTTAGGTTTAGGTCAAAAATAGGGTTTGTGGTCAAGGTTGTTTTGGGGTCAAAATTAGTTTAGGGTTTGGAGTTTAAAATAGGATTCTTCATATCAAAACTAGGTTCAATTAGGTTTGGGGTCGAATTTGTGTTTAATAAAAAAACAAAGTTTATTAAAATTGTGGTTCTGTGGTCAAATTTAGGCTGAGTTAAATGTAGGGTTTAGGTAAAAATTTAGGTTTCGGGTATCGACAAAAATTAGGGTCTACAATTTGGGGTCTGTGGTCAAAATTTGTTTGGGTTTGAATTAGGTTTTTAGTTAAAAATAGGGTTTGGACAAAAATCTAAGTTATATTAGGTTTTGGGTCTAAATTAAGTCAGAATTAGGTTTTTGTGTCAAAATTATGGTTTAATCAATGAAAGGGTTTTGGGTCGAATTATGGTTTGGAGAAAAATTAGGATTCTGGGTTAAAATTGGGGTTTTGAACAAAAATTTTGCTTGGGTCCAAATTGTAGTTTTGGGTCAAAAATTAAACCAGGATTTGGAATTAGGTTTTTGCTAAAAATATATTTTGGGTCCAATTTAGGTTGAAGGAATTAGGTTTTTGGGTCAACATTAGGTTTTGGGTTAAAATTAGGTTATAACAAATTTAGGGTCTCGGGGTGTTAAATTTAGGTTTAGTATCAAAATTTAGGTTTTGGGTGTTTAATTAGGGTTTCAGTTAAAAATAGTGGCTTGGGACAAAAAGAAAGGTTAGAATTTGGGTTTGGGGTCAAAATTAATGTTTCGGTTTTGAGTTAAAAAAGGTTTTGGGACAAAAACAGAGTAGGGGGAAATTAGGGTTTTGGGACAAAAACAATGTTGAGAATTAGGTTCAGGTTCAAATTAGGTTTTATGTTAAAAATTGGGTTTTGGGTCTAAATTAGGTTTGGGTCGAATTAGGTTTCGATCAAAATTAGGGCTTCTAAATAAAAATTAGGGTTTAGGGCCTGAAAATTAGGTCGTGAGTTAAAAATACCAATAGAATTAGGGACTGGGTTAAAAAATTAGGTTTTGGGTCAAAATTAGGTTCCTGGGGTCAAATTTAGTGGTTTAGGGTCAAATTGCTCTCGGAGTTTAATATAGGGTTTTGGGTCAAAAATAGGGTCTCGAGTTAGGTTTAGGGCTCTGAATTAGGGTTTTGGGACTAAATCTTATGATTTTGAAGGGGGGGGAATTAGGACTGGGGTTAAAATTAGAAGCCAATAAAATCAATGGGGTTTGAATCATAGGGTTTTGAGTGGAAAAAATAGGGTTTGGGTCTAAATTTGGGTTTTAGGGTCAAAATTAGGCTTTGGGGTTAAAATTGTGGTCTGGGTCAAAAAGGTTTTGTGTCAAATCTTGGGTTTAGGAGACCAAAATTAGGGTTTAGGGCCTCCGCCAAAAACAGGCCTTGATCCGCACCGTGACTCTCAATCGCAACCAGGGTCAATACAATTGTGGCCTTGTGTCCAAACTGCCCAAATCCAAACTAGGCCTTGGGGTCCAACCAAAACCAGGGTCTGAATCAGGCTCAACTGCAACAGGGCTCACAACCAAACTACTGGGTTAGCATTAGGGACAGGCCCAAAATCAGTATTTCTGTATCAAAATCATGGTCCTCATCAAAATCCAAAAATAAAATAAAATCTAGGCCTTTGGGCTGAATTTAGGCATTGAGTTAAAAATAGGCCTTTAAGCACATGCGCGGTTAGAATTATACTATCCAAACCAGGATTGAAATCAGTTTCTCAAACAAAATTAAGGCTCGGCCTTAACTAAAAACTGGTTTTCCACGTATCAGGGTTAGAATTGTGGCCTTGGGTCTAAATTAGGTAAGAATTAGGTTTTGGGTCAAATTTAGGTTTAGGACTTCCAAAATTAGGGGTTTAGGGTCAAAATTAGGGTTTTGGGTCACAATTAGGGGTTCTGGGCCTCAATTGCATATATGGGTAAATTAGGGGCTTTGGGTCAAAATTTCGGTTGGTTGGTCCAAATTAGATTTTGGGTCAAAATTAGGGTTTAGTGTTTGAATTAGGGTTGAGTTAAAAAAATAGGTTTTAAAACAAAAATAGGCTAGAATTGTGTGGATCTGGGGTCAAGATTAAGTTTCCGGGCTCTTTGAGTTAAAAAGGGTTTTGGGACAAACAAAGTCCAGAATTAGTGTTTTGTGGACAAAAATGTATTAGAATTAAGCTCCTTGAGGGCCTGAATTAGGCCTTGGCGTTAAAAATAGGTCTGGTCCAAATTAGGTTTTGGTTCCAATTCAGGATTTTCAATAAAATTAGGCTTGAATCAAAATTAGGTTTAGGGTTTGAATTAGGGTTTTGAGCTAAAATATGGTTAGGGATTCGTTAAAATTAGGTTTCTGGGTCAAAAATTAGGGTTCTAGGTCAAATTTGCATAATACGGTTCGAATTAGGTTAGTTTAAAGGCCTGGGTCAAAAACAGGGTTTAGGGTTTGAATTGATGCTTGAATTTAAAAATAGGGGTCACAAAATAGTGTTATATTAGGTTTTTGAGTCTAAAATCGGGTTACAACAGGGTTTTGGGTCATAATTAGGTTTGGATCAAATGATCATAAATTGGGGGTTTTGGGTCAGCACTTGCTTTAGGTCCAAACTAGACTTCTTGGATCAAAAATTAGGTTCTGGGTTTGAATAAGGGTTTTGAGTAAAAATAGTATTTTGGGGTCTAAATTAGGTTAGAATTAGGTTTCGGGTCAAAAATTAGGGCTTGGGGTTTAAAATTATGGTCTGGTCAAATTTAGGTTGTGTTAAATTTGTGTGGTTTTCTGGACAAAAAACATGGGGTTAAATTAGGTTCGAGGGTTTGAATTAGGGTTTTGCGTTAAAATAGGGTTTTAACTAAATTAGGATTCATTCTAATTAGGCTTGGGTCAAAATTAGGTTCTGGTCAAATTATAGGGTTTAGGGTTTGAATTAGGGTTTCAAGTTTAACATAGGTTTTAAACAAAAATAGGTTCGAAAAGGGTTAGGGTTTAGGGTTTAGGTTTGAATTAGGGTCAGGTCAAAATTAAGGTTTTGGGTCTAAATTAGACTAATAAAAATTAGGGTTTTGGGTTAAAATTTCAAATTGGGTCCAAATTAGGGTTTTGGGTCAAAATTAACAGGTCTGAAAACTAGGTTTCGAGTAAAAATAGGTTTTGGGTCCAAATTAGGGCTTTGTGTTAAAATTAGGTTCGGTCGTGGTTGTTGGGGTCTAAATTAGGTTAGAACTAGGGTTTTCAATAAACGAAGTGTTTAGGATCAAAATTAGTATTTAGATTTTAATTAGGGTTTTGGCCTAATTAGGTAGAATTAAAAGGGTTTTGGGTCCAAATCAGGGTTAGAATTAGGCCTTGGGTCAAAATTAGGGCTTAATAAAATTATGGTTCCAACAATTTAGGTCTTGTTAAATTTAGGCTCAGAATAAAACAGTGGTTTAGGGAAAAACTAGGCTTGATATTTGAATTGTATTTTGCGTTAAAAATAGGTTTTGGGTCTAAATTGTGGATTAATTAAAATTAGGCCTTGGGCTAAAATTAGGTATTGGTTTGAATTAGGGTTTTGAGTTTAAAATTAGGGATTGGGTGTGAGTTAGGTTTTTGGTCAAAATTATGGATCTGGTCAAAATTTAGGGTTTTGAGTTCAAAATACGCTTTTGAGTCATAAATAGGTTTGAGTTTAAGGGTTCGTTGGTGAATTAGGGTTTTGAGTAGAAATAGGGTTTGGTCTAAATTAGTGATTTGGCCTAAATTTGGACTTAAATTAGGTTTTGGGTTCACAAATTAGGTTTATGGTCAAAATTTAGGTTTTTTAGGTTTGAATTAGGTTTTGAGTTAAAAATAGGCTTTTGGGTCTAAATTTGGTTTTGGTTTGAATTAGGTTTTGAGTTAAAAATGGTTTGGGGACAAAAATACGGTTGAATTAGGGTTTTGGGTCTAAATTAGGGTTTGAATTATGGTTTTGGCTTAAAAATAGGCCTCTGGGTCTAAACTAGGTTTGGGTCAAAAATATGGTCTTGGGTCAAAATTATGGTTTGGGTTGAAATAGCTTTGAGCTAAAAATAGGGGTGTGGGTCAAAATTAGGGTTAAAATTAGGGTTTGGTCAAATTTAGGGTTTAGGGTCAAAATTAGGTTTTAGGGTTGAAATTAGGGTTTGAGTTTAAAATAGGCTTTTGGTTCAAAAATAGGGTTCGATTAGTGTTCTGGGTCAAAATTAGGCCTAGGGATTGGGTTTGCAATGGGTTTGGTCAAAATTTGGGTTTTTGGTCAAAATTAAGGTTTTTTGTTTGAATTAAAAAGGGTTTGGGACAAAAATAGAGTTGTTAGGGTTTGGTCTAAATTAGGTTAAAATTAGGTTTTGGGCCATATTTAGGTTTGGGATCAAAATTAGGTTTGGTCAAAAATTAGGGTTAATCCGATTAGCATTTGGTGGCCTTGGGTCAAAAATTAGGTGGTTGGTTAAAATTAGGGCTTTGGGTTAAAATTAGGTTTAGGTTTGAATTAGGTTTTGAGTTTAAAATTAGGTTTTGGGTGGTGGTGAGGTTTTGGGTCAAAATTAGGATTTGGGTTAAAATTGGGTTTTGGGTCAAAATTGGGTTTTGTGTCCGAATTAGAGTTTTGGGTCAAAATTAGGTTCAGGGTTTGAATTAGTTTTTGAGTAAAAATAGGGTTTTGGGTCTAAATTAGGTTATCGGTCAAAATTTGGATTCGGGTTAAATTTAGGTTCCGGTTAAATTTAGGGTTTAGGTCAAAATTTAGGTTTTTGGGTTTGAATTAGGGTTTTGAGTTAAAAATAGGGTTTTGGGTCCAAATTTGGGTTTAGGGTTTGAATTAGGTTTTGAGTTAAAAATGGTTTTGGGACAAAAATACGGTTAGATTAGGGTTTTTGGTCTAAATTAGGTTTGAATTATGGTTTTGGGTTAAAAATAGGGTTTTTGGGTCTAAACTAGGGTTTTGGGTCAAAATTGGGTTTGGGGTCAAAATTATGGTTTAGGGTTTGAAAAGAGGTTTGAGTTAAAAATAGGCGTTTGGGTCAAAATTAGGTTAAAATTAGGTTCCGGGTCAAATTTAGGGTTTAGGTCAAAATTAGGGTTTAGGGTTTGAATTAGGGTTTTGAGTTTAAAATAGGGTTTGGTTCAAAAATAGGGTTCGAATTAGTGTTTGGTCTAAATTAGGTAGGATTGGGTTTTGGGTCAAAATTTGGGTTTTGTTCCAAATTTGGGCTTTGGCTTTGGATTTTGAGTTAAAAAAAAGGGTTTTGGGGATAAAAATAGAGTTAGAATTAGGGTTTGTCTAAATTAGGGTTAGAATTAGGTTTTGGGACAAATTTAGGTTTAGGATCAAAATTAGGTTTAGGGGAAAATTAGGGTTTAGGGTTTGAATTAGCATTTTTGTTAAATTAGGGTTTGGTCAAAATTAGGGTTTGGTTAAATTTAGGGCTTTGGGTTAAAATTAGGTTGGTTTGAATTAGGTTTTGAGTCAAAATTAGGTTTTGGGTCGAGTTAGGTTTTGGGTCAAAATTAGGGATTTGGGTTAAAATTGGGGTTTTGGGTCAAAATTTGGTTTTGGGTCCGAATTAGAGTTTTGGGTCAAAATTAGGGTTCTGGGTTTGAATTAGGGTTTTGAGTAAAAATAGGGTTTTGGGTCTAAATTAGGGTATGGGTCAAAATTTGGGCTTTGGGTTAAATTTAGGGTCTGGTTAAATTTAGGGTTTAGGGTCAAAATTTAGGTTTTTGGGTTTGAATTAGGTTTTGAGTTAAAAATAGGTTTTGGGTCCAAATTTGGGTTTAGGGTTTGAATTAGGGTTTTGAGTTAAAAATGGTTTTGGGACAAAAATACTGCTAGAATTAGGTTTTTGGGTCTAAATTAGGTTTGAATTATGGTTTTGGGTTAAAAATAGGGTTTTGGGTCTAAACTAGGGTTTTGGGTCAAAATTCGGGTTTTGGGTCAAAATTATGGTTTAGGGTTTGAAATAGCGGTTTGAGTTAAAAATAGGGGTTGGGTCAAAATTAGGGTTAAAATTAGGTTCCTGGTCAAATTTAGGGTTTAGGGTCAAAATTAGGTTTAGGGTTTGAATTAGGTTTTGAGTTTAAAATAGGGTTTTGGTTCAAAAAATAGGGTTCGAATTAGTGTTTTGGGTCCAAATTAGGGTTAGGGGATTAGGGTTTGGGTCAAAAGTTGGTCCAAATTTGGGTTTTGGTCAAAATTAAGGTTTTGGGTTTTGAGTTAAAAAAGGGCTTTGGGGACAAAAATAGAGTTAGAATTAGGGTTTTGGGTCTAAATTAGGGTTAGAATTAGGTTTTGGGTCAAATTTAGGGTTAGGATCAAAATTAGGTTTAGGGCAAAATTAGGGTTAAGGGTTTGAATTAGCATTTTGTGTTAAATTAGGTTTTGGGTCAAAATTAGGTTCCGGGTTAAATTTAGGCTTTGGGTTAAAATTAGGGTTTAGGGTTTGAATTAGGGTTTTGAGTTTAAAATTAGGTTTTGGGTCGAGTTAGGTTTTTGGGTCAAAATTAGGGATTTGGGTTAAAATTGGGGTTTTGGGTCAAAATTTGGGTTTTGTGTCCGAATTAGAGTTTTGGGTCAAAATTAGGTTCAGGCTTGAATTAGGGTTTTGAGTAAAAATAGGGTTTTGGGTCTAAATTAGGCATAAAATCTCTTTGGGTTAAATTTAGGTTTTGGTTAAATTTAGGTTTTAGGGTCAAAATTTAGGTTTTTGGGTTTGAATTAGGGTTTTGAGTTAAAAATAGGGTTTTGGGTCCAAATTTGGGTTTAGGGTTTGAATTAGGTTTTGAGTTAAAAATGGTTTTGGGACAAAAAATAGGTTAGAATTAGGTTTTGGGTCTAAATTAGGTTTGAATTATGGTTTTGGGTTAAAATAGGGTTTTGGGTCTAAACTAGGTTTTGGGTCAAAATTGGGTTTGGGGTCAAAATTATGGTTTAGGGTTTGAAATAGAGGTTTGAGTTAAAAATAGGGGTTTGGGTCAAAATTAGGTTAAAATTAGGGTTCGGTCAAATTTAGGGTTTAGGGTCAAAATTAGGTGTTTAGGGTTTGAATTAGGGTTTTGAGTTTAAAATAGGTTTTGGTTCAAAAAAAGGTTTAATTAGTGTTTTGGGTCTAAATTAGGGTTAGGATTAGGTTTTGGGTCAAAATTTGGGTTTGGTTCCTTTGCGTTTTGGGTCAAAATTAAGGTTTTGGTTTGAGTTAAAAAATGGTTTTGGGACAAAAATAGAGTTTGAATTAGGGTTTTGGGTCTAAATTAGGGTTAGAATTAGGTTTTGGGACAAATTTAGGGTTTAGGATCAAAATTAGGTTTAGGGGAAAATTAGGGTTTAGGGTTTGAATTAGCATTTTGTTAAATTAGGTTTTGGGTCAAAATTAGGTTCTGGGTTAAATTTAGGGCTTTGGGTTAAAATTAGGGTTTAGGGTTTGAATTAGGGTTTTGAGTTAAAATTAGGTTTTGGGGTCGAGTTAGGTTTTTGGGTCAAAATTAGGATTTGGGTTAAAATTGGGGTTTTGGGTCAAAATTTGCCTTTTGTGTCCGAATTAGAGTTTTGGGTCAAAATTAGGGTTCTGGTTTGAATTAGGGTTTTGAGTAAAAATAGGGTTTTGGGTCCAAATTAGGGATCGGGTCAAAATTTAGGTTCGTTAAATTTAGGTTCTTGGGTTAAATTTAGGGTTTAGGGTCAAAATTTAGGTTTTTGGGTTTGAATTAGGTTTTGAGTTAAAAATAGGTTTTGGGTCCAAATTTGGGTTTAGGGTTTGAATTAGGTTTTGAGTTAAAAATGGTTTTGGGACAAAAATACTAGGTTAGAATTAGGGTTTTGGGTCTAAATTAGGGTTTGAATTATGGTTTTGGGTTAAAAATAGGGTTTTGGGTCTAAACTAGGTTTTGGGTCAAAATTGGGTTTTGGGTCAAAATTATGGTTTAGGGTTTGAAATAGAGGTTTGAGTTAAAAAATAGGGGTTTGGGTCAAAATTAGGGTTAAAATTAGGTTCCTGGTCAAATTTAGGGTTTAGGGTCAAAATTAGGTTTAGGGTTTGAATTAGGTTTTGAGTTTAAAATAGGGTTTTGGTTCAAAAATAGGTTCGAATTAGTGTTTTGGGTCCAAATTAGGATAGGATTAGGGTTTTTATGGGTTTTGTCCAAATTTGGGTTTTGGTCAAAAATTAAGGTTTTGGATTTGAGTTAAAAAAAGGGTTTTGTGACAAAAATAGAGTTAGAATTAGGTTTTGGGTCTAAATTAGGGTTAGAATTAGGTTTTGGGCAAATTTAGGTTTAGGATCAAAATTAGGTTTAGGGCAAAATTAGGGTTTAGGGTTTGAATTAGCATTTTGTGTTAAATTAGGTTTTGGGTCAAAATTAGGTTCTCGTTAAATTTAGGGCTTTGGTTAAAATTAGGGTTTAGGGTTTGAATTAGGTTTTGAGTTTAAAATTAGGTTTTGGGTCGAGATAGGTTTTTGGGTCAAAATTAGGATTTGGGTTAAAATTGGGGTTTTGGGTCAAAATTCGCCTTTTGTGTCCGAATTAGAGTTTTGGGTCAAAATTAGGGTTCGTTTGAATTAGGGTTTTGAGTAAAAATAGGGTTTTGGGTCTAAATTAGGGATCGGGTCAAAAATTCGGATTTGGGTTAAATTTAGGTCTGGGGTTAAATTTAGGTTTAGGGTCAAAATTTAGGTTTTTGGGTTTGAATTAGGGTTTTGAGTTAAAAATAGGGTTTTGGGTCCAAATTTGGGTTTAGGTTTGAATTAGGGTTTGAGTTAAAAATGGTTTTGGGACAAAAATACTGGCTAGAATTAGGGTTTTTGGTCTAAATTAGGTTTGAATTATGGTTTTGGGTTAAAAATAGGGTTTTGGGTCTAAACTAGGTTTTGGGTCAAAATTGGGTTTTGGGTCAAAATTATGGTTTAGGGTTTGAAATAGAGGTTTGAGTTAAAAATAGGGGTTTGGGTCAAAATTAGGGTTAAAATTAGGTTCTGGTCAAATTTAGGGTTTTGGGTCAAAATTAGGGTTTAGGGTTTTAATTAGGGTTTTGTGTTTAAAATAGGGTTTTGGTTCAAAAATAGGGTTCGAATTAGTGTTTTGGGTCTAAATTAGGTTTAGGATTAGGGTTTTGGGTCAAAATTGGGTTTTGGTTCCAAATTTGGTTTAATTAAGGTTTTGGTTTTGAGTTAAAAAAGGGTTTGGGACAAAAATAGAGTTAGAATTAGGTTTTGGTCTAAATTAGGTTAGAATTAGGTTTTGGGACAAATTTAGGGTTTAGGATCAAAATTAGGTTTAGGGAAAATTAGGGTTTAGGGTTTGAATTAGCATTTTTGTTAAATTAGGGTTTTGGGTCAAAATTAGGTTCTTGGTTAAATTTAGGGCTTTGGGTTAAAATTAGGGTTTAGGGTTTGAATTAGGGTTTTGAATCAAAATTAGGGTTTTGAGTCAGAGAAAGGGTGTTGGGTCAAAATTAGGGATTTGTGTTAAAATTTGGGTTTTGTGTCAAAATTCCGGTTTTGTGTCCGAATTAGAGTTTTGGGTCAAAATTAGGTTCTGGTTTGAATTAGGGTTTTGAGTAAAAATAGGGTTTTGGTCTAAATTAGGGAATGGGTCAAAATTAGTTAAATTTAGGTTCGGTTAAATTTAGGTTTAGGGTCAAAATTTAGGTTTTTGGGTTTGAATTAGGTTTTGAGTTAAAATAGGGTTTGGTCCAAATTTGGGTTTAGGGTTTGAATTAGGTTTTGAGTTAAAAAATGGTTTTGGGACAAAAATACTGGAATTAGGTTTGGTCTAAATTAGGTTTGAATTATGGTTTTGGGTTAAAAATAGGTTTTGGGTCTAAACTAGGGTTTTGGGTCAAAATTTTTGGCAAAATTATGGTTTAGGTTTGAAATAGCGTTTGAGTTAAAAATAGGGTTGGTCAAAATTAGGGTTAAAATTAGGTTCTGGTCAAATTTAGGGTTGGGTAAAATTAGGTTTAGGGTTTGAATTAGGGTTTTGAGTTTAAAATAGGGTTTTGGTTCAAAAATAGGTTCAATTAGTGTTTTGGGTCAAATTAGGTAGGATTAGGTTTGTCAAGGTAAATGGGTTTGGTCAAAATTAAGGTTTGGGTTTTGAGTTAAAAAAGGGTTTGGGACAAAAATAGAGTTAGAATTAGGGTTTGGGGTCTAAATTAGGTTAGAATTAGGTTTTGGGACAAATTTAGGTTTAGGATCAAAATTAGGGTTTAGGGCAAAATTAGGGTTTAGGGTTTGAATTAGCATTTTGTGTTAAATTAGGGTTTGGGTCAAAATTAGGGTTCGGGTTAAATTTAGGGCTTTGGGTTAAAATTAGGTTTAGGGTTTGAATTAGGTTTTGAGTTTAAAATTAGGTTTTGGGTGAGTTAGGTTTGGGTCAAAATTAGGATTTGGGTTAAAATTGGGGTTTGGGTCAAAATTTCTTTTTGTGTCCGAATTAGAGTTTTGGGTCAAAATTAGGTTCTTGGTTGAATTAGGGTTTTGAGTAAAAATAGGGTTTTGGGTCTAAATTAGGTATCGGTCAAAATTCGGTTGGGGTTAAATTTAGGTTCTGGTTAAATTTAGGTTTAGGTCAAAATTTAGGTTTTTGGGTTTGAATTAGGTTTTGAGTTAAAAATAGGGTTTTGGGTCCAAATTTGGGTTTAGGGTTTGAATTAGGTTTTGAGTTAAAAATGGTTTTGGGACAAAAATACTGTAGAATTAGGGTTTTGGGTCTAAATTAGGGTTTGAATTATGGTTTTGGGTTAAAATAGGGTTTGGGTCTAAACTAGGTTTTGGGTCAAAATGTGGGTCAAAATTATGGTTTAGGGTTTGAAATAGAGGTTTGAGTTAAAAATAGGGGTTGGGTCAAAATTAGGTTAAAATTAGGGTTCCTGGTCAAATTTAGGTTTAGGGTCAAAATTAGGGTTTAGGGTTTGAATTAGGTTTTGAGTTTAAAATAGGGTTTTGGTTCAAAAATAGGGTTCTAATTAGTGTTTGGGTTATAGGTAGATTAGGTTGTCAAATTGGGTTTTGGTTCAAATTGGGTTTGGGTAAATTAGGTTTGAGTTAAAAAAGGGTTTGGGACAAAAATAGAGTTAGAATTAGGTTTTGGTCAATTAGGTTAGAATTAGGTTTTGGGACAAATTTAGGTTTAGGATCAAAATAGGTTTAGGGGAAAATTAGGGTTTAGGGTTTGAATTAGCATTTTTGTTAAATTAGGGTTTTGGGTCAAAATTAGGTTCGGGTTAAATTTAGGGTTGGGTTAAAATTAGGTTTAGGTTTGAGTTAGGGTTTGAGTCAAAATTAGGTTTTGGGTCGAGTTAGGTTTTGGGTCAAAATTAGGATTTGGGTTAAAATTGGGGTTTTGGGTCAAATTGGTTGTGTCCGAATTAGAGTTTTGGTCAAAATTAGGTTCAGGGTTTGAATTAGGGTTTTGAGTAAAAATAGGTTTTGGGTCCAAATTAGGTATGGTCAAAATTAGAGTTAAATTTAGGTTCTGGTTAAATTTAGGTTTAGGGTCAAAATTTAGGTTTTGGGTTTGAATTAGGTTTTGAGTTAAAAATAGGTTTTGGGATTAGGTTGAATTAGGTTTTGAGTTAAAAAATGGTTTTGGGACAAAATACGTAGAATTAGGTTTTGGGTCTAAATTAGGTTTGAATTATGGTTTTGGGTTAAAAATAGGGTTTTGGGTCTAAACTAGGTTTTGGGTCAAAATTGGTTTTGGGTCAAAATTATGGTTTAGGGTTTGAAATAGGTTTGAGTTAAAAAAGGTTTGGTAAATTAGGTTAAATTAGGGTTGGCAAATTTAGGTTTAGGTCAAAATTAGGTTTAGGGTTTGAATTAGGGTTTTGAGTTTAAATAGGGTTTTGGTTCAAAAATAGGTTCAATTAGTGTTTTGGGTCTAAATTAGGATGATTAGGTTTGGGTTGTTCGGTTTGGGTCAAAATTAGGTTTCGTTTGAGTTAAAAAAGGTTTTGGGACAAAAATAGGTTAGAATTAGGTTTTGGGTCTAAATTAGGTTAGAATTAGGTTTTGGGTCAAATTTAGGGTTTAGGATAAAATTAGGTTTAGGGCAAAATTAGGGTTAGGGTTTGAATTAGCATTTTGTTAAATTAGGGTTTTGGGTCAAAATTAGGGTTTGGGGTTAAATTTAGGCTTTTAAAATTAGGGTTTAGGGTTTGAATTAGGTTTTGAGTTAAAATTAGGTTTTGGTCGAGTTAGGTTTTGGGTCAAAATTAGGATTTGGGTTAAAATTGGGGTTTTGGGTCAAAATTTTTTTGTGTCCGAATTAGGTTTTGGGTCAAAATTAGGTTCGTTGAATTAGGTTTTGAGTAAAAATGGTTTTGGGTCTAAATTGGTTGTCAAATTGTTTGTTAAATTTAGGAATTTAGGTTTAGGGTCAAAATTAGTTTTTGGTTTGAATTAGGTTTTGAGTTAAAAATGGTTTTGGGTCAAATTGGGTTAGGTTTGATTAGGTTTTGAGTTAAAATGGTTTAATTTATTAGGGTTTGGTCTAAATTAGGGTTTGAATTATGGTTTTGGGTTAAAAATAGGGTTTTGGGTCTAAACTAGGTTTTGGGTCAAAATTGTTGGGTCAAAATTATGGTTTAGGGTTTGAAATAGGGTTTGAGTTAAAAATAGGGTTTGGGTCAAAATTAGGGTTAAAATTAGGTTCGGTCAAATTTAGGTTTAGGGTCAAAATTAGGTTTAGGGTTTGAATTAGGTTTGGTTTAAAATAGGGTTTTGGTTAAAGGGTTCAATTAGGTTTGGGTCTAAATTAGGTTAGATTAGGTTTTGGGTCAAATTGGTCCAAATTGGGTTTGGGTCAAAATTAGGTTTGGTTTTGAGTTAAAGGTTTTGGGACAAAAATAGAGTTAGAATTAGGGTTTTGGGTCTAAATTAGGTTAGAATTAGGTTTTGGGACAAATTTAGGGTTTAGGATAAAATTAGGTTTAGGGAAAATTAGGTTTAGGGTTTGAATTAGCATTTTTGTTAAATTAGGTTTTGGGTCAAAATTAGGTTCTGGGTTAAATTTAGGGCTTGTTAAATTAGGTTTAGGGTTTGAATTAGGGTTTTGAGTCAAAATTAGGGTTTTGGGTCGTTTAGGTTTTGGGTCAAATTAGGGATTTGGGTTAAAATTGGGGTTTTGGGTCAAAATTTGGTTTTGTGTCCGAATTGAGTTTTGGGTCAAAATTAGGTTCTGTTTGAATTAGGTTTTGAGTAAAAATAGGTTTTGGGTCTAAATTAGGGTACTGGGTCAAAATTTGTTAAATTTAGGTTCTGGGTTAAATTTAGGTTTAGGGTCAAAATTTAGGTTTTTGGGTTTGAATTAGGTTTTGAGTTAAAAATAGGTTTGGGTCCAAATTTGGGTTTAGGGTTTGATTAGGTTTTGAGTTAAAAATGGTTTTTGGGACAAAAATATAAGAATTAGGTTTTGGGTCTAAATTAGGGTTTGAATTATGGTTTTGGGTTAAAATAGGGTTTTGGGTCTAAACTAGGGTTTTGGGTCAAAATTTTGGTCAAAATTATGGTTTAGGTTTGAAATAGAGGTTTGAGTTAAAAATAGGGTTTGGTCAAAATTAGGTTAAAATTAGGTTCTGTCAAATTTAGGGTTTAGGGTCAAAATTAGGTTTAGGGTTTGAATTAGGGTTTTGAGTTTAAAATAGGGTTTGGTTCAAAAATAGGGTTCAATTAGTGTTTTGGTCAAATTAGGGATTAGTTATGTTGTTCCAAATTTGGGTTTTGGTCAAAATTAAGGTTTTGATGTTAAAAAAGGTTTTGGGACAAAAATAGAGTTAGAATTAGGTTTTGGGTCTAAATTAGGTTAGAATTAGGTTTTGGGACAAATTTAGGGTTTAGGATCAAAATTAGGTTTAGGGGCAAAATTAGGGTTTAGGGTTTGAATTAGCATTTTGGTTAAATTAGGTTTTGGTCAAAATTAGGTTCTGGGTTAAATTTAGGGTTTGGGTTAAAATTAGGTTTAGTGTGGTTTGGTAAAATTAGGTTTTGGGTCGAGTTAGGTTTTGGGTCAAAATTAGGATTTGGGTTAAAATTGGGGTTTTGGGTCAAATTTTTTTGGTCCGAATTAGAGTTTTGGGTCAAAATTAGGTTCAAGGTTTGAATTAGGGTTTTGAGTAAAAATAGGTTTTGGGTCTAAATTAGGTATTGGGTCAAAATTGTTTGGTTAAATTTAGGTTCTGGGTTAAATTTAGGTTTAGGGTCAAAATTTAGGTTTTTGGGTTTGAATTAGGGTTTGAGTTAAAATAGGTTTTGGGCCAAATTGGGTTAGGTTGAATTAGGTTTGAGTTAAAAATGGTTTGGGACAAAATACTTAGAATTAGGTTTTGGTCTAAATTAGGTTTGAATTATGGTTTTGGGTTAAAATAGGGTTTTGGGTCTAAACTAGGTTTTGGGTCAAAATTTTTGGGTCAAAATTATGGTTTAGGGTTTGAAATAGCGGTTTGAGTTAAAAATAGGGTTTGGTCAAAATTAGGGTTAAAATTAGGGTTGGTCAAATTTAGGTTTAGGGTCAAAATTAGGTTTAGGGTTTGAATTAGGGTTTTGAGTTTAAAATAGGTTTTGGTTCAAAATAGGTTCAATTAGTGTTTTGGGTCTAAATTAGGTTAGATTAGGGTTTTGGGTCAAAATTTGGGTTTTGTTCCAAATTTGGGTTTTGGTCAAAATTAAGGTTTTGGGTTTGAGTTAAAAAAAGGGTTTTGGGGACAAAAATAGAGTTAGAATTAGGTTTTGGGTCTAAATTAGGGTTAGAATTAGGTTTTGGGTCAAATTTAGGGTTAGGATCAAAATTAGGGTTTAGGGGAAAATTAGGGTTTAGGGTTTGAATTAGCATTTTGTTAAATTAGGTTTTGGGTCAAAATTAGGTTCTGGGTTAAATTTAGGGCTTTGGGTTAAAATTAGGGTTTAGGGTTTGAATTAGGGTTTTGAGTTAAAATTAGGTTTTGGGTCGAGTTAGGTTTTGGGTCAAAATTAGGATTTGGGTTAAAATTGGGGTTTTGGGTCAAAATTTGGTTTTGTGTCCGAATTAGAGTTTTGGGTCAAAATTAGGTTCTGGTTTGAATTAGGGTTTTGAGTAAAATAGGGTTTTGGGTCTAAATTAGGTTTGTCAAAATTGGTTTGGGTTAAATTTAGGTTCTGGTTAAATTTAGGTTTAGGGTCAAAATTTAGGTTTTTGGGTTTGAATTAGGGTTTTGAGTTAAAAATAGGGTTTTGGGTCCAAATTTGGGTTTAGGGTTTGAATTAGGTTTTGAGTTAAAAATGGTTTTGGGACAAAATATTAGAATTAGGGTTTTGGTTAAATTAGGGTTTGAATTATGGTTTTGGGTTAAAAATAGGGTTTTGGGTCTAAACTAGGTTTTGGGTCAAAACTGGTTTTGGGTCAAAATTATGGTTTAGGGTTTGAAATAGATTTGAGTTAAAAATAGGGTTTGGTAAAATTAGGTTAAATTAGGTTTCTGGTCAAATTTAGGGTTTAGGTCAAAATTAGGTTTTAGGGTTTGAATTAGGGTTTTGAGTTTAAAATAGGGTTTTGGTTCAAAATAGGGTTCAATTAGTGTTTTGGGTCTAAATTAGGTTAGATTAGGTTTGGTCAAAATTGGGTTTTGTTCAATTGGTTCAAAATTAAGGTTTGTTTTGAGTTAAAAAGGGTTTGGGAAAAATAGAGTTAGAATTAGGGTTTTGGGTCTAAATTAGGTTAGAATTAGGTTTTGGGACAAATTTAGGTTTAGGATAAAATTAGGTTTAGGGGCAAAATTAGGGTTAAGGGTTTGAATTAGCATTTTGTTAAATTAGGGTTTTGGGTCAAAATTAGGGTTCTGGTTAAATTTAGGGTTTGGTTAAAATTAGGGTTTAGGGTTTGAGTTAGGTTTTGAGTTAAAATTAGGTTTTGGGTCGAGTTAGGTTTTGGGTCAAAATTAGGATTTGGGTTAAAATTGGGGTTTTGGGTCAAAATTTGGTTTTGTGTCCGAATTAGAGTTTTGGGTCAAAATTAGGGTTCGGTTTGAATTAGGGTTTTGAGTAAAAATAGGTTTTGGGTCTAAATTAGGGTATTGGGTCAAAATTTGTTAAATTTAGGTCTGGTTAAATTTAGGTTTAGGGTCAAAATTTAGGTTTTTGGGTTTGAATTAGGTTTTGAGTTAAAAATAGGTTTTGGGTCCAAATTTGGGTTTAGGGTTTGAATTAGGTTTTGAGTTAAAAATGGTTTTGGGACAAAAATACTGTAGAATTAGGTTTTGGGTCTAAATTAGGTTTGAATTATGGTTTTGGGTTAAAATAGGGTTTTGGGTCTAAACTAGGGTTTGGGTCAAAATCTGGTTTTGGGTCAAAATTATGGTTTAGGGTTTGAAATAGAGGTTTGAGTTAAAAATAGGGTTTGGTCAAAATTAGGTTAAAATTAGGGTTCTGTCAAATTTAGGGTTTAGGTCAAAATTAGGTTTAGGGTTTGAATTAGGGTTTTGAGTTTAAAATAGGGTTTTGGTTAAAAATAGGGTTCGATTAGTGTTTTGGGTTAATTAGGGATTAGGTTTTCAATTGGTTTTTTCAAAATTAGGTTTGGGTTTTGAGTTAAAAAAAGGTTTTGGGACAAAAATAGAGTTAGAATTAGGTTTTGGGTCTAAATTAGGTTAGAATTAGGTTTTGGGACAAATTTAGGTTTAGGATCAAAATTAGGTTTAGGGGAAAATTAGGGTTTAGGGTTTGAATTAGCATTTTTGTTAAATTAGGTTTTGGGTCAAAATTAGGTTCTGGGTTAAATTTAGGCTTTGGGTTAAAATTAGGTTTAGGTTTGAGTTAGGTTTGAGTCAAAATGGTTTTGGTCATAGGTTTTGGGTCAAAATTAGGATTTGGTTAAAATTGGGGTTTTGTCAAAATTTGGTTTTGTGTCCGAATTAGAGTTTTGGGTCAAAATTAGGTTCAGGGTTTGAATTAGGGTTTTGAGTAAAAATAGGGTTTTGGGTCTAAATTAGGTTTTGTCAAAATGGTGTTAAATTTAGGGTTCTGGTTAAATTTAGGTTTAGGGTCAAAATTTAGGTTTTTGGGTTTGAATTAGGTTTTGAGTTAAAATAGGTTTTGGGTCCAATTTGGTTTAGGTTTGAATTAGGTTTTGAGTTAAAAATGGTTTTGGGACAAAATGTTAGAATTAGGGTTTTGGGTCTAAATTAGGTTTGAATTATGGTTTTGGGTTAAAATAGGTTTTGGGTCTAAACTAGGTTTTGGGTCAAAATGGTTTTGGGTAAAATTATGGTTTAGGTTTGAAATAGGTTTGAGTTAAAAATAGGGTTTGTAAAATTAGGTTAAAATTAGGGTCCTGGTCAAATTTAGGTTTAGGGTCAAAATTAGGTTTAGGGTTTGAATTAGGGTTTTGAGTTTAAAATAGGGTTTTGGTTCAAAAATAGGGTTCGAATTAGTGTTTTGGGTCTAAATTAGGTTAGATTAGGGTTTAATGTATTGTTTCAAAATTAGGTTTGGTTTTGAGTTAAAAAAGGGTTTTGGGAAAAAATAGAGTTAGAATTAGGGTTTTGGGTCTAAATTAGGTTAGAATTAGGTTTTGGGACAAATTTAGGGTTTAGGATAAAATTAGGTTTAGGGAAAATTAGGGTTAGGGTTTGAATTAGCATTTTTGTTAAATTAGGGTTTGGTAAAATTAGGGTCTGGGTTAAATTTAGGGCTTGGTTAAAATTAGGGTTTAGGGTTTGAGTTAGGGTTTTGAGTCAAAATTAGGTTTTGGGTCGAGTTAGGTTTTGGGTCAAAATTAGGATTTGGGTTAAAATTGGGGTTTTGGGTCAAAATTTGGTTTTGTGTCCGAATTAGAGTTTTGGTCAAAATTAGGTTCTGGTTTGAATTAGGTTTTGAGTAAAAATAGGTTTTGGGTCTAAATTAGGATTGTCAAAATTGTTGGGTTAAAATTAGGTTCCGGTTAAATTTAGGTTTAGGTCAAAATTTAGTTTTTGGGTTTGAATTAGGTTTTGAGTTAAAAATAGGGTTTGGGTCCAAATTGGTTTAGGTTTGATTAGGTTTGGTTAAAAAGGTTTTGGGACAAAATAGTTAGAATTAGGTTTTGGGTCTAAATTAGGTTTGAATTATGGTTTTGGGTTAAAATAGGGTTTTGGGTCTAAACTAGGTTTTGGGTCAAAATTGGTTTGGGTCAAAATTATGGTTTAGGGTTTGAAATAGCTGTTTGAGTTAAAAATAGGGTTTGGCAAATTAGGTTAAAATTAGGTTCGTCAAATTTAGGTTTAGGTCAAAATTAGGTTTAGGTTTGAATTAGGTTTTGAGTTTAAATAGGGTTTTGGTTCAAAAATAGGTTCAATTAGTGTTTTGGGTCTAAATTAGGTGCAGGGTCAAAATTAAGGTTTTGGTTTTGAGTTAAAAAGGGTTTTGGGACAAAAATAGAGTTAGAATTAGGTTTTGGGTCTAAATTAGGTTAGAATTAGGTTTTGGGACAAATTTAGGTTTAGGATAAAATTAGGGTTAGGGCAAAATTAGGGTTAAGGGTTTGAATTAGCATTTTTGTTAAATTAGGTTTTGGGTCAAAATTAGGGTTCTGGGTTAAATTTAGGGTTTGGTTAAAATTAGGGTTTAGGGTTTGAGTTAGGGTTTTGAGTAAAATTAGGTTTTGGTCGAGTTAGGTTTTGGGTCAAAATTAGGATTTGGGTTAAAATTGGGGTTTTGGGTCAAAATTTGGTTTTGTGTCCGAATTAGAGTTTTGGGTCAAAATTAGGTTCTGGTTGAATTAGGTTTTGAGTAAAAATAGGGTTTTGGGTCTAAATTAGGTACTGGTCAAAATTTGTTGTTAAATTTAGGTTCTAAATTTAGGTTTAGGGTCAAAATTAGGTTTTTGGGTTTGAATTAGGTTTTGAGTTAAAAATAGGTTTTGGGTCCAAATTTGGGTTTAGGGTTTGAATTAGGTTTTGAGTTAAAAATGGTTTTGGGACAAAAATACTTTAGAATTAGGTTTTGGGTCTAAATTAGGTTTGAATTATGGTTTTGGGTTAAAATAGGGTTTGGTCTAAACTAGGTTTTGGGTCAAAATTGGTTTTGGGTCAAAATTATGGTTTAGGGTTTGAAATAGCGGTTTGAGTTAAAAATAGGGTTTGGTCAAAATTAGGGTTAAAATTAGGTTCCTGTCAAATTTAGGTTTAGGGTCAAAATTAGGTTTAGGGTTTGAATTAGGGTTTTGAGTTTAAAAAGGGTTTTGGTTCAAAAATAGGGTTCAATTAGTGTTTTGGGTCTAAATTAGGTTGATTAGGGTTGGGTCAAATTTGGTTCTTTGTTTTTTCAAAATTAGGTTTTGGTTTGAGTTAAAAAGGGTTTTGGGACAAAAATAGAGTTAGAATTAGGTTTTGTCTAAATTAGGTTAGAATTAGGTTTTGGGACAAATTTAGGTTTAGGATAAAATTAGGTTTAGGGCAAAATTAGGGTTTAGGGTTTGAATTAGCATTTTTGTTAAATTAGGGTTTTGGGTCAAAATTAGGTTCAGTTAAATTTAGGCTTTGTTAAAATTAGGTTTAGTTTGAGTTAGGTTTGAGTCAAAATTAGGTTTTGGGTCGAGTTAGGTTTTGGGTCAAAATTAGGATTTGGGTTAAAATTGGGGTTTTGGGTCAAAATTTGGTTTTGTGTCCGAATTAGAGTTTTGGTCAAAATTAGGTTCTGGTTTGAATTAGGTTTTGAGTAAAAATAGGTTTTGGGTCTAAATTAGGTTTTGGTCAAAATTGTTTGGGTAAAATTTAGGTTCTGTTAAATTTAGGTTTAGGGTCAAAATTTAGGTTTTTGGGTTTGAATTAGGTTTTGAGTTAAAATAGGTTTTGGGTCCAAATTTGGTTTAGGTTTGAATTAGGTTTTGAGTTAAAAATGGTTTTTGGACAAAATAGGTTAGAATTAGGGTTTTGGGTCTAAATTAGGTTTGAATTATGGTTTTGGGTTAAAAATAGGGTTTTGGGTCTAAACTAGGTTTTGGGTCAAAATTGGGTTTTGGGTCAAAATTATGGTTTAGGTTTGAAATAGGGTTTGAGTTAAAAATAGGGTTTGGTCAAAATTAGGTTAAAATTAGGTTTGGTCAAATTTAGGGTTTAGGTCAAAATTAGGTTTAGGTTTGAATTAGGGTTTTGAGTTTAAAATAGGGTTTTGGTTCAAAATAGGGTTCTAATTAGTGTTTTGGGTCTAAATTAGGGTAGATTAGGGTTGGGTCAAATTGGTTTTCAAATTTGGGTTTTGGTCAAAATTAGGTTTTGGTTTTGAGTTAAAAAAGGGTTTTGGGACAAAATAGAGTTAGAATTAGGGTTTGGGTCTAAATTAGGGTAGAATTAGGTTTTGGGTCAAATTTAGGTTGGGATAAAATTAGGTTTAGGGAAAATTAGGGTTAGGGTTTGAATTAGCATTTTTGTTAAATTAGGTTTTGGGTCAAAATTAGGTTGTTAAATTTAGGGCTTGGGTTAAAATTAGGGTTAGGGTTTGAGTTAGGTTTTGAGTCAAAATTAGGTTTTGGGTCGAGTTAGGTTTTGGGTCAAAATTAGGATTTGGGTTAAAATTGGGGTTTTGGTCAAAATTTGTTTTGTGTCCGAATTAGAGTTTTGGTCAAAATTAGGGTTCTGGTTTGAATTAGGGTTTTGAGTAAAAATAGGGTTTTGGGTCTAAATTAGGTATGGTCAAAATTTGTTAAATTTAGGTCTAATTTAGGTTTAGGTCAAAATTTAGGTTTTGGGTTTGAATTAGGTTTTGAGTTAAAAATAGGTTTTGGGAATGGGTTTGTTTGATTGGTTTTGGTTTGGTTTGGGACAAAAATATTAGAATTAGGGTTTTGGGTCTAAATTAGGTTTGAATTATGGTTTTGGGTTAAAAATAGGTTTTGGGTCTAAACTAGGGTTTTGGGTCAAAATTTGGTTTAGGGTTGGAGTTAAAGGGTTTGGTAAATTAGGTTATTAGGTTCGTCAAATTTAGGGTTTAGGGTCAAAATTAGGTTTAGGGTTTGAATTAGGGTTTTGAGTTTAAAATAGGGTTTGGTTCAAAAATAGGGTTCAATTAGTGTTTTGGGTCTAAATTAGGTTAGGATTAGGGTTTTGGGTCAAAATTGGGTTTTGGTTCCAAATTGGTTTTGGTCAAAATTAAGGTTTTGGTTTTGAGTTAAAAAGGGTTTTGGGACAAAAATAGAGTTAGAATTAGGGTTTTGGTCTAAATTAGGTTAGAATTAGGTTTTGGGACAAATTTAGGTTTAGGATAAAATTAGGGTTTAGGGCAAAATTAGGGTTTAGGTTTGAATTAGCATTTTTGTTAAATTAGGTTTTGGGTCAAAATTAGGTTCAGTTAAATTTAGGCTTTGGGTTAAAATTAGGGTTTAGGTTTGAGTTAGGTTTTGAGTCAAAATTAGGGTTTGGGTCGAGTTAGGTTTTGGGTCAAAATTAGGATTTGGGTTAAAATTGGGGTTTTGGGTCAAAATTTGGGTTTTGTGTCCGAATTAGAGTTTTGGGTCAAAATTAGGTTCTGGTTTGAATTAGGGTTTTGAGTAAAAATAGGTTTTGGGTCTAAATTAGGTTTTGGTCAAATTTTGGGTTAAAATTAGGTTCTGTTAAATTTAGGTTTAGGTCAAAATTTAGTTTTTGGGTTTGAATTAGGGTTTTGAGTTAAAATAGGGTTTTGGGTCCAAATTTGGGTTTAGGTTTGAATTAGGGTTTTGAGTTAAAAATGGTTTTTGGACAAAATTAGGTTAGAATTATGGTTTTGGGTCTAAATTAGGTTTGAATTATGGTTTTGGGTTAAAAATAGGGTTTTGGGTCTAAACTAGGTTTTGGGTCAAAATTGGTTTTGGGTCAAAATTATGGTTTAGGGTTTGAAATAGCGGTTTGAGTTAAAAATAGGGGTTTGGGTCAAAATTAGGGTTAAAATTAGGTTCCGGTCAAATTTAGGGTTTAGGGTCAAAATTAGATTTAGGGTTTGAATTAGGGTTTTGAGTTTAAAATAGGGTTTTGGTTCAAAATAGGGTTCAATTAGTGTTTTGGGTCTAAATTAGGGTGATTAGGTGGTCAAATTGGGTTTGCCAAATTTGGGTTTTGGTCAAAATTAAGGTTTTGGTTTTGAGTTAAAAAAGGGTTTTGGGACAAAAATAGAGTTAGAATTAGGTTTTGGGTCTAAATTAGGTTAGAATTAGGTTTTGGGTCAAATTTAGGGTTAGGATAAAATTAGGTTTAGGGGCAAAATTAGGGTTAAGGGTTTGAATTAGCATTTTGTTAAATTAGGGTTTTGGGTCAAAATTAGGTTCGGTTAAATTTAGGGCTTTGGTTAAAATTAGGGTTTATGGTTTGAGTTAGGTTTTGAGTCAAAATTAGGTTTTGGGTCGAGTTAGGTTTTGGGTCAAAATTAGGATTTGGGTTAAAATTGGGGTTTTGGGTCAAAATTTTTTTGGTCCAATTAGAGTTTTGGGTCAAAATTAGGTTCATGGTTTGAATTAGGGTTTTGAGTAAAAATAGGGTTTTGGGTCTAAATTAGGTATTGGGTCAAAATTGTGGGTTAAATTTAGGTTCTGGTTAAATTTAGGGTTTAGGGTCAAAATTTAGGTTTTTGGGTTTGAATTAGGTTTTGAGTTAAAAATAGGTTTAGGGTCCAAATTTGGGTTTAGGGTTTGAATTAGGTTTTGAGTTAAAAATGGTTTTGGACAAAATATTAGAATTAGGGTTTTGGGTCTAAATTAGGTTTGAATTATGGTTTTGGGTTAAAATAGGTTTTGGGTCTAAACTAGGGTTTTGGTCAAAATGTTTTGGGTCAAAATTATGGTTTAGGTTTGAAATAGGTTGAGTTAAAAATAGGGTTTGTAAATTAGGTTAAAATTAGGTTCTGGTCAAATTTAGGTTTAGGTCAAAATTAGGTTTAGGTTTGAATTAGGTTTTGAGTTTAAAAAGGGTTTTGGTTCAAAAATAGGTTCAATTAGTGTTTTGGGTCTAAATTAGGTTAGATTAGGTTTGGGTCCAATTGGGTTTGTCCAAATTTGGGTTTTGTCAAAATTGGTTTCGGTTTTGAGTTAAAAAAGGGTTTTGGGACAAAAATAGAGTTAAATTAGGTTTTGGGTCTAAATTGGTTAGAATTAGGTTTTGGGACAAATTTAGGGTTTAGGATAAAATTAGGTTTAGGGAAAATTAGGGTTTAGGGTTTGAATTAGCATTTTTGTTAAATTAGGTTTTGGGTCAAAATTAGGTCTAATTTGGTTTTTAAAATTAGGTTTAGGGTTTGAGTTAGGTTTTGAGTAAAATTAGGTTTTGGTCGAGTTAGGTTTTGGTAAAATTAGGATTTGGGTTAAAATTGGGGTTTTTAAAATTTGGTTTTGTGTCCGAATTAGAGTTTTGGGTCAAAATTAGGTTCTGGTTTGAATTAGGTTTTGAGTAAAATAGGTTTTGGGTCTAAATTAGTGTAAGTTAAAATTAGGTTCTTAAATTTAGGTTTAGGTCAAAATTAGGTTTTGGGTTTGAATTAGGTTTTGAGTTAAAATAGGTTTGGGTCAATTGGTAGGTTTATTAGGTTTGAGTTAAAAAGGTTTGGAAAAATTAGGTTAGAATTAGGTTTTCTAAATTAGGTTTGAATTATGGTTTTGGGTTAAAATAGGTTTTGGGTCTAAACTAGGTTTTGGTCAAAATTGGTTTGGGTCAAAATTATGGTTTAGGGTTTGAAATAGTGAGTTAAAATAGGGTGGAAAATTAGGTTAAAATTAGGTTCGTCAAATTTGGTTTAGGTAAAATTAGGTTAGGTTTGAATTAGGTTTTGAGTTTAAATAGGTTTTGGTTAAAATAGGTTCGATTAGTGTTTTGGGTCTAAATTAGGTAGGATTAGGGGTCAAATTGGTTGCCAAATTGGTTTGTCAAAATTAGGTTTGGATTTTGAGTTAAAAAAGGGTTTGGGACAAAAATAGAGTTAGAATTAGGGTTTTGGGTCTAAATTAGGTTAGAATTAGGTTTTGGGTCAAATTTAGGGTTGAGGATCAAAATTAGGTTTAGGAAAATTAGGTTAGGGTTTGAATTAGCATTTTTGTTAAATTAGGTTTGGTCAAAATTAGGTTCTTTAAATTTAGGCTTGGTTAAAATTAGGTTTAGGTTTGAGTTAGGTTTTGAGTCAAAATTAGGTTTTGGGTCAGTTAGGTTTTGGGTCAAAATTAGGATTTGGGTTAAAATTGGGTTTTGTCAAAATTTGGTCCAATTAGAGTTTTGGGTAAAATTAGGTCAGTTTGAATTAGGGTTTTGAGTAAATAGGTTTTGGGTCTAAATTAGGTAATGGTCAAATGTTAAATTTAGGTTCTGGTTAAATTTAGGTTTAGGTCAAAATTTAGTTTTGGTTTGAATTAGGGTTTGGTTAAGGTTTTGGGCCAAATTGGTTTAGGGTTTAATTAGGTTTTGAGTTAAAAATGGTTTGGGGACAAAATATTAGAATTAGGTTTTGGTCTAAATTAGGTTTGAATTATGGTTTTGGGTTAAAATAGGTTTTGGGTCTAAACTAGGTTTTGGTCATGGTTTGGGTCAAAATTATGGTTTAGGTTTGAAATAGGGTTTGAGTTAAAAATAGGGTTTGGGTCAAAATTAGGTTAAAATTAGGTTCTTCAAATTTAGGTTTAGGTCAAAATTAGGTTTAGGGTTTTAATTAGGGTTTTGAGTTTAAAAAGGGTTTTGGTTCAAAAATAGGGTTCGAATTAGTGTTTTGGGTCTAAATTAGGTTAGATTAGGTTTTGGTCAAAATTGGGTTTGTCCAAATTGGGTTTTCAAAATTAAGGTTTGGGTTTTGAGTTAAAAAGGTGTTTTGGGACAAAAATAGAGTTAGAATTAGGGTTTTGGTCTAAATTAGGTTAGAATTAGGTTTTGGGACAAATTTAGGGTTTAGGATAAAAATTAGGTTTAGGGAAAATTAGGGTTTAGGGTTTGAATTAGCATTTTTGTTAAATTAGGTTTTGGGTCAAAATTAGGTTCTGGTTAAATTTAGGGCTTTGGGTTAAAATTAGGGTTTAGGGTTTGAGTTAGGTTTTGAGTCAAAATTAGGTTTTGGGTCGAGTTAGGTTTTGGGTCAAAATTAGGATTTGGGTTAAAATTGGGGTTTTGGGTCAAAATTTGGTTTTGTGTCCGAATTAGAGTTTTGGGTCAAAATTAGGTTCATGGTTTGAATTAGGTTTTGAGTAAAAATAGGGTTTTGGGTCTAAATAGGTTTTGGTCAAAATTTGTTAAATTTAGGGTCGGTTAAATTTAGGTTTAGGGTCAAAATTTAGTTTTTTGGGTTTGAATTAGGTTTTGAGTTAAAAATAGGTTTTGGGTCCAAATTTGGGTTTAGGGTTTGAGTTAGGTTTTGAGTTAAAAATGGTTTTGGACAAAATTAGGTTAGATTTATGGTTTTGTGTCTAAATTAGGGTTTTAATTATGGTTTTTGGTTAAAATTTGGGTTTTGGGTCTAAACTAGGTTTTGGGTCAAAATTTGGGTTTTGGGTCAAAATTATGGTTTAGGTTTGAAATAGCTGTTTGAGTTAAAAATAGGGTTTGGGTCAAAATTAGGGTTAAAATTAGGTTCCTGTCAAATTTAGGGTTTTGGGTAAAAATTAGGTTTTAGGGTTTGAATTAGGGTTTTGAGTTTAAAATAGGGTTTTGGTTCAAAAATAGGTTCGAATTAGTGTTTTGGGTCTAAATTAGGGATAGGATTAGGGTTTTGGGTCAAAATTGGGTTTGGTTCCAAATTGGGTTTTTGGTCAAAATTAAGGTTTCGGATTTGAGTTAAAAAAGGGTTTTGGGACAAAAATAGAGTTAGAATTAGGTTTTGGGTCTAAATTAGGTTAGAATTAGGTTTTGGGTCAAATTTAGGGTTTAGGATCAAAATTAGGGTTTAGGGGCAAAATTAGGGTTAAGGGTTTGAATTAGCATTTTTGTTAAATTAGGTTTTGGGTCAAAATTAGGTTCTGGTTAAATTTAGGGCTTTGTTTAAAATTAGGTTTATGGTTTGAGTTAGGTTTTGAGTCAAAATTAGGTTTTGGGTCGAGTTAGGTTTTGGGTCAAAATTAGGATTTGGGTTAAAATTGGGGTTTTGGGTCAAAATTTGGTTTTGTGTCCGAATTAGAGTTTTGGGTCAAAATTAGGTTCATGGTTTGAATTAGGGTTTTGAGTAAAAATAGGTTTTGGGTCTAAATTAGGTATTGGTCAAAATTTTGTTAAATTTAGGTTCTGGTTAAATTTAGGTTTAGGTCAAAATTTAGGTTTTTGGGTTTGAATTAGGTTTTGAGTTAAAAATAGGTTTTGGGCCAAATTTGGGTTTAGGGTTTGAATTAGGTTTTGAGTTAAAAAAATGGTTTTGGGACAAAAATAGGTTAGAATTAGGTTTTGGGTCTAAATTAGGTTTGAATTATGGTTTTGGGTTAAAAATAGGGTTTTGGGTCTAAACTAGGGTTTTGGGTCAAACTTGTTTTGGGTCAAAATTATGGTTTAGGGTTTGAAATAGCTGATTGAGTTAAAAATAGGGGTTTGGGTCAAAATTAGGTTAAAATTAGGTTCGTCAAATTTAGGTTTAGGGTCAAAATTAGGTTTAGGTTTGAATTAGGGTTTTGAGTTTAAAAAGGGTTTTGGTTCAAAAATAGGGTTCGAATTAGTGTTTTGGGTCTAAATTAGGTTAGGATTAGGTTTTGGGTCAAAATTTGGGTTTTGTTCCAAATTTGGTTTTGTCAAAATTAAGGTTTCGGCTTTGAGTTAAAAAAGGTTTTGGGGACAAAAATAGAGTTAGAATTAGGGTTTTGTCTAAATTAGGTTAGAATTAGGTTTTGGGACAAATTTAGGTTTAGGATAAAAATTAGGTTTAGGGCAAAATTAGGGTTTAGGGTTTGAATTAGCATTTTTGTTAAATTAGGTTTTGGGTCAAAATTAGGTTCTGGTTAAATTTAGGTTGGGTTAAAATTAGGGTTTAGGGTTTGAGTTAGGGTTTTGAGTCAAAATTAGGTTTTGGGTCGAGTTAGGTTTTGGGTCAAAATTAGGATTTGGGTTAAAATTGGGGTTTTGGGTCAAAATTTGGGTTTTGTGTCCGAATTAGAGTTTTGGGTCAAAATTAGGTTCATGGTTTGAATTAGGTTTTGAGTAAAAATAGGGTTTTGGGTCTAAATTAGGTTTTGGGTCAAAATTTGTTAAATTTAGGGTCTTAAATTTAGGTTTAGGTCAAAATTTAGTTTTTGGGTTTGAATTAGGGTTTTGAGTTAAAAATAGGGTTTTGGGTCCAAATTTGGTTTAGGGTTTGAGTTAGGTTTTGAGTTAAAAATGGTTTTTGGACAAAATTAGGTTAGAATTATGGTTTTTCTAAATTAGGTTTGAATTATGGTTTTGGGTTAAAAATAGGGTTTTGGGTCTAAACTAGGTTTTGGGTCAAAATTTGGGTTTGGTCAAAATTATGGTTTAGGTTTGAAATAGCGTTTGAGTTAAAAATAGGGTTTGGTCAAAATTAGGTTAAAATTAGGTTCCTGTCAAATTTAGGGTTTAGGGTCAAAATTAGGTTTTAGGGTTTGAATTAGGGTTTTGAGTTTAAAATAGGGTTTTGGTTCAAAAATAGGGTTCAATTAGTGTTTTGGGTCTAAATTAGGATAGATTAGGTTTTGGGTCCAAATTTGGGTTTTGGTCCAAATTTGGGTTTTTGGTCAAAATTAAGGTTTTGGATTTTGAGTTAAAAAAGGGTTTTGGGACAAAAATAGAGTTAGAATTAGGTTTTGGGTCTAAATTAGGGTTAGAATTAGGTTTTGGGTCAAATTTAGGGTTGAGGATAAAAATTAGGTTTAGGGAAAATTAGGGTTAAGGGTTTGAATTAGCATTTTTGTTAAATTAGGTTTTGGGTCAAAATTAGGTTCGGTTAAATTTAGGGCTTTGGCTTAAAATTAGGTTTAGGTTTGAGTTAGGTTTTGAGTCAAAATTAGGTTTTGGGTCGAGTTAGGGTTTGGTCAAAATTAGATTTGGGTTAAAATTGGGTTTTGGGTCAAAATTTTTTTGTGTCCGAATTAGAGTTTTGGGTCAAAATTAGGTTCTGTTTGAATTAGGTTTTGAGTAAAAATAGGGTTTTGGGTCTAAATTAGGTTGGTCAAAATCGGTTAAATTTAGGTTCTGTTAAATTTAGGTTTAGGTCAAAATTTAGGTTTTTGGGTTTGAATTAGGTTTGAGTTAAAAATAGGTTTTGGGAAATTTGGTTAAGGGTTTGAATTAGGTTTTGAGTTAAAATGGTTTTGGGACAAAATAGAATTAGGTTTTGGTCTAAATTAGGTTTGAATTATGGTTTTGGGTTAAAATAGGTTTTGGGTCTAAACTAGGGTTTGGTCAAATGTTTGGGTCAAAATTATGGTTTAGGTTTGAAATAGCGGATTGAGTTAAAAATAGGGTTGGTAAATTAGGTTAAAATTAGGTTCGTCAATTTAGGTTTAGGTCAAAATTAGGTTTAGGGTTTGAATTAGGTTTTGAGTTTAAAAAGGGTTTTGGTTCAAAAATAGGTTCGATTAGTGTTTTGGGTCTAAATTAGGTTAGATTAGGTTTGGTCAAATTGGTTTGTTCCAAATTGGGTTTTGTCAAAATTAGGTTTGGTTTTGAGTTAAAAGGTTTGGGACAAAATAGAGTTAGAATTAGGGTTTTCTAAATTAGGTTAGAATTAGGTTTTGGACAAATTTAGGTTTAGGATAAAAATTAGGTTTAGGGAAAATAGGTTTAGGTTTGAATTAGCATTTTTGTTAAATTAGGTTTTGGTCAAAATTAGGTTCTTTAAATTTAGGCTTTTTAAAATTAGGTTTAGGGTTTGAGTTAGGTTTTGAGTCAAAATTAGGGTTTGGGTCGAGTTAGGTTTTGGGTCAAAATTAGGATTTGGGTTAAAATTGGGGTTTTGGGTCAAAATTTGGTTTTGTGTCCAATTAGAGTTTTGGTCAAAATTAGGTTCATGGTTTGAATTAGGTTTTGAGTAAAATAGGTTTTGGGTCTAAATTAGGTTTGGGTCAAAATGTTAAAATTAGGTTCCTAAATTTAGGTTTAGGTCAAAATTTAGTTTTGGGTTTGAATTAGGTTTTGAGTTAAAAATAGGTTTTGGGTCCAAATTTGGGTTTAGGTTTGAATTAGGTTTTGAGTTAAAAATGGTTTTGGACAAAATTAGGTTAGAATTATGGTTTTCGGTCTAAATTAGGTTTGAATTATGGTTTTGGGTTAAAAATAGGTTTTGGGTCTAAACTAGGGTTTTGGGTCAAAATTGGTTTTGGGTAAAATTATGGTTTAGGTTTGAAATAGGTTGAGTTAAAAATAGGGTTTGGTCAAAATTAGGTTAAAATTAGGTTCCTGGTCAAATTTAGGTTTAGGTCAAAATTAGGGTTTAGGTTTGAATTAGGGTTTTGAGTTTAAAATAGGGTTTTGGTTCAAAAATAGGTTCAATTAGTGTTTTGGGTCTAAATTAGGATAGATTAGGTTTGGGTCAAAATTGGGTTTGCCCAAATTGGGTTTTGTCAAAATTTTTTGTTTGAGTTAAAAAGGGTTTTGGGACAAAATAGAGTTAGAATTAGGTTTTGGGTCTAAATTAGGTTAGAATTAGGTTTTGGGTCAAATTTAGGGTTAGGATAAAATTAGGTTTAGGGAAAATTAGGTTAAGGGTTTGAATTAGCATTTTTGTTAAATTAGGTTTTGGTCAAAATTAGGTTCTGGTTAAATTTAGGTTTGTCTTAAAATTAGGTTTATGGTTTGAGTTAGGTTTTGAGTCAAAATAGGGTTTGGTCGAGTTAGGTTTTGGGTCAAAATTAGGATTTGGGTTAAAATTGGGGTTTTGGGTCAAAATTTGGTTTTGTGTCCGAATTAGAGTTTTGGGTCAAAATTAGGTTCATGGTTTGAATTAGGGTTTTGAGTAAAAATAGGTTTTGGGTCTAAATTAGGTACTGGGTCAAAATTCGGCTTGGGTTAAATTTAGGTTCTGGTTAAATTTAGGTTTAGGTCAAAATTTAGGTTTTTGGGTTTGAATTAGGTTTTGAGTTAAAAATAGGTTTAGGGTCCAAATTTGGGTTAAGGGTTTGAATTAGGTTTTGAGTTAAAAATGGTTTGGGACAAAAATAGTTAGAATTAGGGTTTTGGGTCTAAATTAGGTTTGAATTATGGTTTTGGGTTAAAAATAGGGTTTTGGGTCTAAACTAGGTTTTGGGTCAAACTCGGGTTTTGGTCAAAATTATGGTTTAGGGTTTGAAATAGCTGATTGAGTTAAAAATAGGGTTTGGGTCAAAATTAGGTTAAAATTAGGTTCCTGGTCAAATTTAGGTTTAGGTCAAAATTAGGTTTAGGTTTGAATTAGGTTTTGAGTTTAAAAAGGGTTTTGGTTCAAAAATAGGGTTCAATTAGTGTTTGGGTCTAAATTAGGTTAGATTAGGTTTTGGGTCAAAATTGGGTTTTGGTTCCAAATTGGGTTTTTCAAAATTAAGGTTTCGGTTTTGAGTTAAAAAGTGTTTTGGGACAAAAATAGAGTTAGAATTAGGGTTTTTCTAAATTAGGTTAGAATTAGGTTTTGGGACAAATTTAGGTTTAGGATAAAATTAGGTTTAGGGCAAAATTAGGTTTAGGGTTTGAATTAGCATTTTGTTAAATTAGGGTTTTCAAAATTAGGTTCTGGTTACATTTAGGTTTTAAAATTAGGTTTAGGGTTTGAGTTAGGTTTTGAGTCAAAATTAGGTTTTGGGTCGAGTTAGGTTTTGGGTCAAAATTAGGATTTGGGTTAAAATTGGGGTTTGTCAAAATTTGGTTTTGTGTCCGAATTAGAGTTTTGGGTCAAAATTAGGTTCATGGTTTGAATTAGGTTTTGAGTAAAAATAGGGTTTTGGGTCTAAATTAGGTTTTGGGTCAAAATTGGTTAAAATTAGGTTCTGTTAAATTTAGGTTTAGGTCAAAATTTAGTTTTTGGGTTTGAATTAGGGTTTTGAGTTAAAAATAGGTTTTGGGTCCAAATTGGGTTTAGGTTTGAGTTAGGTTTTGAGTTAAAAATGGTTTTTGGACAAAATTAGGTTAGAATTATGGTTTTCGTCTAAATTAGGTTTGAATTATGGTTTTGGGTTAAAAATAGGTTTTGGGTCTAAACTAGGGTTTGGGTCAAAATTGGTTTTGGGTCAAAATTATGGTTTAGGTTTGAAATAGGTTTGAGTTAAAAATAGGGTTTGGTCAAAATTAGGTTAAAATTAGGGTCCGGTCAAATTTAGGTTTAGGGTCAAAATTAGATTTTAGGTTTGAATTAGGGTTTTGAGTTTAAAATAGGTTTTGGTTCAAAAATAGGTTCGAATTAGTGTTTTGGGTCTAAATTAGGATAGATTAGGTTGGGTCCAAATTGGTTTCCAAATTTGGGTTTTGGTCAAAATTAAGGTTTGGATTTTGAGTTAAAAAAGGGTTTTGGGACAAAAATAGAGTTAGAATTAGGTTTTGGGTCTAAATTAGGTTAGAATTAGGTTTTGGGACAAATTTAGGTTTAGGATCAAAATTAGGTTTAGGGAAAATTAGGGTTAAGGGTTTGAATTAGCATTTTTGTTAAATTAGGTTTTGGGTCAAAATTAGGTTCTGTTAAATTTAGGCTTTGTCTTAAAATTAGGTTTATGGTTTGAGTTAGGGTTTGAGTCAAAATTAGGTTTTGGGTCGAGTTAGGTTTTGGGTCAAAATTAGGATTTGGGTTAAAATTGGGGTTTTGGGTCAAAATTTTGGTTTGTGTCCGAATTAGAGTTTTGGGTCAAAATTAGGTTCTGGTTTGAATTAGGGTTTTGAGTAAAAATAGGGTTTTGGGTCTAAATTAGGTATGGGTCAAAATGTTGGGTTAAATTTAGGTTCGGTTAAATTTAGGTTTAGGGTCAAAATTTAGGTTTTTGGGTTTGAATTAGGTTTTGAGTTAAAAATAGGTTTAGGGCCAAATTAGGGTTTAGGGTTTGAATTAGGCTTTTGGGTTAAAAATAGGGTTTTGGATCAGAATTAGGGTTTTGGGTCTAAATTAGGGTTTGAATTATGGTTTTGGGTTAAAAATAGGGTTTTGGGTCTATACTAGGGTTTTGGGTCAAACTCGGGTTTTGGGTCAAAATTATGGTTTAGGTTTGAAATAGGGATTGAGTTAAAAATAGGGTTTGGGTCAAAATTAGGTTAAAATTAGGTTCTGGTCAAATTTAGGTTTAGGTCAAAATTAGGTTTAGGGTTTGAATTAGGTTTTGAGTTTAAAAAGGGTTTTGGTTCAAAAATAGGGTTCAATTAGTGTTTTGGGTCTAAATTAGGTTAGGATTAGGTTTTGGGTCAAAATTTGGGTTTTGGTTCCAAATTTGGGTTTGGTCAAAATTAAGGTTTGGCTTTGAGTTAAAAGTGTTTTGGGACAAAAATAGAGTTAGAATTAGGGTTTTTCTAAATTAGGTTAGAATTAGGTTTTGGGACAAATTTAGGGTTTAGGATAAAAATTAGGTTTAGGGAAAATTAGGGTTTAGGTTTGAATTAGCATTTTTGTTAAATTAGGTTTTGGGTCAAAATTAGGTCTGGTTACATTTAGGTTTGGGTTAAAATTAGGTTTAGGGTTTGAGTTAGGTTTTGAGTCAAAATTAGGGTTTGGGTCGAGTTAGGTTTTGGGTCAAAATTAGGATTTGGGTTAAAATTGGGGTTTTGGGTCAAAATTTGGGTTTTGTGTCCGAATTAGAGTTTTGGGTCAAAATTAGGGTTCATGGTTTGAATTAGGTTTTGAGTAAAAATAGGGTTTTGGGTCTAAATTAGGTTTTCAAAATCGGGGTTAAAATTAGGTTCTGCTTAAATTTAGGTTTAGGGTCAAAATTTAGTTTTTGGGTTTGAATTAGGTTTTGAGTTAAAAATAGGTTTTGGGTCCAAATTTGGGTTTAGGTTTGAGTTAGGTTTTGAGTTAAAAATGGTTTTTGGACAAAATTAGGTTAGAATTATGGTTTTCGGTCTAAATTAGGTTTGAATTATGGTTTTGGGTTAAAAATAGGGTTTTGGGTCTAAACTAGGGTTTTGGGTCAAAATTGGTTTTGGGTCAAAATTATGGTTTAGGGTTTGAAATAGGGTTTGAGTTAAAAATAGGGTTTGGGTCAAAATTAGGTTAAAATTAGGTTCCTGGTCAAATTTAGGTTTAGGGTCAAAATTAGGTTTTAGGTTTGAATTAGGTTTTGAGTTTAAAATAGGTTTTGGTTCAAAAATAGGGTTCGAATTAGTGTTTTGGGTCTAAATTAGGATAGATTAGGGTTGGGTCCAAATTGGGTTTTGCCAAATTTGGGTTTTGGTCAAAATTAAGGTTTGGATTTTGAGTTAAAAAAGGGTTTTGGGACAAAAATAGAGTTAGAATTAGGGTTTGGGGTCTAAATTAGGTTAGAATTAGGTTTTGGGTCAAATTTAGGGTTAGGATCAAAATTAGGTTTAGGGAAAATTAGGGTTAAGGGTTTGAATTAGCATTTTTGTTAAATTAGGTTTTGGGTCAAAATTAGGTTCTGGTTAAATTTAGGTTTGTCTTAAAATTAGGTTTATGGTTTGAGTTAGGTTTTGAGTCAAAATTAGGTTTTGGGTCGAGTTAGGTTTTGGGTCAAAATTAGGATTTGGGTTAAAATTGGGGTTTTGGGTCAAAATTTTGGTTTTGTGTCCGAATTAGAGTTTTGGGTCAAAATTAGGTTCAGGTTTGAATTAGGGTTTTGAGTAAAAATAGGTTTTGGGTCTAAATTAGGTATGGTCAAAATTTTGGTTAAATTTAGGTTCTGGTTAAATTTAGGTTTAGGTCAAAATTTAGGTTTTTGGGTTTGAATTAGGTTTTGAGTTAAAAATAGGTTTAGGGCAAATTTGGGTTAAGGGTTTGAATTAGGTTTTGAGTTAAAAATGGTTTGGGGACAAAATAGTAGAATTAGGTTTTGGGTCTAAATTAGGTTTGAATTATGGTTTTGGGTTAAAAATAGGGTTTTGGGTCTAAACTAGGTTTTGGGTCAAACTGGGTTTTGGGTCAAAATTATGGTTTAGGTTTGAAATAGCTGATTGAGTTAAAAATAGGGTTTGGGTCAAAATTAGGTTAAAATTAGGGTCTGGTCAAATTTAGGTTTAGGTCAAAATTAGGTTTAGGGTTTGAATTAGGTTTTGAGTTTAAAAAGGGTTTTGGTTCAAAAATAGGTTCAATTAGTGTTTTGGGTCTAAATTAGGTTAGGATTAGGGTTTTGGGTCAAAATTGGTTTTGTTCCAAATTGGGTTTTTCAAAATTAGGTTTCGTTTTGAGTTAAAAAAGGTTTTGGGACAAAAATAGAGTTAGAATTAGGGTTTTTGTCTAAATTAGGTTAGAATTAGGTTTTGGGACAAATTTAGGTTTAGGATAAAATTAGGTTTAGGGAAAATTAGGTTTAGGGTTTGAATTAGCATTTTTGTTAAATTAGGGTTTGTCAAAATTAGGTCTTACATTTAGGTTGGGTTAAAATTAGGTTTAGGGTTTGAGTTAGGTTTTGAGTCAAAATTAGGTTTTGGGTCGAGTTAGGTTTTGGGTCAAAATTAGGATTTGGGTTAAAATTGGGTTTGGGTCAAAATTTGGTTTTGTGTCCGAATTAGAGTTTTGGGTCAAAATTAGGTTCATGGTTTGAATTAGGTTTTGAGTAAAAATAGGGTTTTGGGTCTAAATTAGGTTTTGTCAAAATTGTTAAAATTAGGTTCTCTAAATTTAGGTTTAGGTCAAAATTTAGTTTTTGGGTTTGAATTAGGTTTTGAGTTAAAAATAGGTTTTGGGTCCAAATTTGGGTTTAGGGTTTGAGTTAGGTTTTGAGTTAAAAATGGTTTTGGACAAAATTAGGTTAGAATTATGGTTTTCGGTCTAAATTAGGTTTGAATTATGGTTTTGGGTTAAAAATAGGTTTTGGGTCTAAACTAGGTTTTGGGTCAAAATTTGGGTTTTGGGTCAAAATTATGGTTTAGGGTTTGAAATAGCTGTTTGAGTTAAAAATAGGGTTTGGGTCAAAATTAGGTTAAAATTAGGTTCCTGGTCAAATTTAGGGTTTAGGTCAAAATTAGGTTTTAGGGTTTGAATTAGGGTTTTGAGTTTAAAATAGGGTTTTGGTTCAAAAATAGGGTTCAATTAGTGTTTTGGGTCTAAATTAGGATAGGATTAGGGTTTGGGTCCAAATTGGGTTTTGCCCAAATTTGGGTTTTTGGTCAAAATTAAGGTTTTGGATTTTGAGTTAAAAAAGGGTTTTGGGACAAAATAGAGTTAGAATTAGGTTTTGGGTCTAAATTAGGTTAGAATTAGGTTTTGGGTCAAATTTAGGGTTGAGGATAAAATTAGGGTTAGGGCAAAATTAGGTTAAGGGTTTGAATTAGCATTTTTGTTAAATTAGGTTTTGGGTCAAAATTAGGTTCTGGTTAAATTTAGGCTTTGTCTTAAAATTAGGTTTATGGTTTGAGTTAGGTTTTGAGTCAAAATTAGGTTTTGGGTCGAGTTAGGTTTTGGGTCAAAATTAGGATTTGGGTTAAAATTGGGTTTTGGGTCAAAATTTGTTTTGTGTCCAATTAGAGTTTTGGGTCAAAATTAGGTTCAGGTTTGAATTAGGTTTTGAGTAAAAATAGGGTTTTGGGTCTAAATTAGGTATGGTCAAAAGTTGGTTAAATTTAGGTTCTTTAAATTTAGGGTTAGGTCAAAATTTAGGTTTTTGGGTTTGAATTAGGTTTTGAGTTAAAAATAGGGTTAGGGAAATTGGGTTAAGGGTTTGAATTAGGTTTTGAGTTAAAAATGGTTTGGGGACAAAATACTAGAATTAGGGTTTGGGTCTAAATTAGGTTTGAATTATGGTTTTGGGTTAAAAATAGGGTTTTGGGTCTAAACTAGGTTTTGGGTCAAACTCGTTTTGGGTCAAAATTATGGTTTAGGTTTGAAATAGATTGAGTTAAAAATAGGGTTTGGTAAAATTAGGTTAAAATTAGGTTCGTCAAATTTAGGTTTAGGGTCAAAATTAGGTTTAGGTTTGAATTAGGTTTTGAGTTTAAAAAGGGTTTTGGTTCAAAAATAGGTTCAATTAGTGTTTTGGGTCTAAATTAGGTTAGATTAGGTTGGGTAAAATTGGGTTTTGGTTCCAAATTGGGTTTTTAAAATTAGGTTTGGTTTTGAGTTAAAAGGGTTTTGGGAAAAAGAGTTAGAATTAGGGTTTCAAATTAGGTTAGAATTAGGTTTTGGGACAAATTAGGTTTAGGATAAAAATTAGGTTTAGGGAAATTAGGTTTAGGTTTGAATTAGCATTTTTGTTAAATTAGGTTTTTCAATTAGGTCTTACATTTAGGTTTTAAAATTAGGTTTAGGGTTTGAGTTAGGTTTTGAGTCAAAATTAGGGTTTGGTCGAGTTAGGTTTTGGGTAAAATTAGGATTTGGGTTAAAATTGGGTTTTTCAAAATTTGGTTTTGTGTCCAATTAGAGTTTTGGTCAAAATTAGGTTCATGGTTTGAATTAGGTTTTGAGTAAAAATAGGTTTTGGGTCTAAATTAGGTTTTGGTAAAATTTAAATTAGGTTCGTAAATTTAGGTTTAGGTAAAATTTAGTTTTGTTTGAATTAGGTTTTGAGTTAAAATAGGTTTTGGGTCCAAATTTTAGGTTTGATTAGGTTTTGAGTTAAAAATGGTTTGGACAAATTAGGTTAGAATTATGGTTTTGTCTAAATTAGGTTTGAATTATGGTTTTGGGTTAAAATAGGGTTTTGGGTCTAAACTAGGTTTTGGGTCAAAATTGGGTTTTGGGTCAAAATTATGGTTTAGGTTTGAAATAGCGGTTGAGTTAAAAATAGGGTTGGGTCAAAATTAGGTTAAAATTAGGTTCCTGTCAAATTTAGGTTTAGGGTCAAAATTAGATTTTAGGGTTTGAATTAGGTTTTGAGTTTAAAATAGGTTTTGGTTCAAAAATAGGTTCTAATTAGTGTTTTGGGTCTAAATTAGGATAGGATTAGGTTTGGGTCCAAATTGGGTTTTGGCCAAATTTGGGTTTTTGGTCAAAATTAGGTTTGATTTTGAGTTAAAAAAGGGTTTTGGGACAAAAATAGAGTTAGAATTAGGTTTTGGGTCTAAATTAGGTTAGAATTAGGTTTTGGGTCAAATTTAGGTTGAGGATCAAAATTAGGTTTAGGGAAAATTAGGGTTAGGGTTTGAATTAGCATTTTTGTTAAATTAGGTTTTGGGTCAAAATTAGGTTCTGTTAAATTTAGGTTTGTCTTAAAATTAGGTTTAGGTTTGAGTTAGGTTTTGAGTCAAAATTAGGTTTTGGGTCGAGTTAGGTTTTGGGTCAAAATTAGGATTTGGGTTAAAATTGGGTTTTGGGTCAAAATTTTTTTGTGTCCGAATTAGAGTTTTGGGTCAAAATTAGGTTCTGGTTTGAATTAGGTTTTGAGTAAAAATAGGGTTTTGGGTCTAAATTAGGTATGGTCAAAATTGTTGGTTAAATTTAGGTTCTGGTTAAATTTAGGTTTAGGTCAAAATTTAGTTTTTGGGTTTGAATTAGGTTTTGAGTTAAAAATAGGTTTAGGGCCAAATTAGGGTTAAGGGTTTGAATTAGGTTTTGAGTTAAAAATGGTTTGGGACAAAATAAGAATTAGGTTTTGGGTCTAAATTAGGTTTGAATTATGGTTTTGGGTTAAAATAGGTTTTGGGTCTAAACTAGGTTTTGGGTCAAACTCGTTTTGGGTCAAAATTATGGTTTAGGTTTGAAATAGATTGAGTTAAAAATAGGGTTTGGTCAAAATTAGGTTAAAATTAGGTTCCGGTCAAATTTAGGTTTAGGTCAAAATTAGGTTTAGGTTTGAATTAGGTTTTGAGTTTAAAAAGGGTTTTGGTTCAAAAATAGGTTCGAATTAGTGTTTTGGGTCTAAATTAGGTTAGATTAGGTTTTGGGTCAAAATTGGGTTTTGGTTCCAAATTGGGTTTTTCAAAATTAAGGTTTCGGGTTTTGAGTTAAAAGTGTTTTGGGACAAAATAGAGTTAGAATTAGGTTTTTCAAATTAGGTTAGAATTAGGTTTTGGGACAAATTTAGGGTTTAGGATAAAAATTAGGTTTAGGGAAAATTAGGTTTAGGTTTGAATTAGCATTTTTGTTAAATTAGGTTTTGTCAAAATTAGGTCTGGTTACATTTAGGTTGGGTTAAAATTAGGTTTAGGTTTGAGTTAGGTTTTGAGTCAAAATTAGGTTTTGGGTCGAGTTAGGTTTTGGGTCAAAATTAGGATTTGGGTTAAAATTGGGGTTTTGGGTCAAAATTTGGGTTTTGTGTCCGAATTAGGGTTTTGGGTCAAAATTAGGTTCTGGTTTGAATTAGGTTTTGAGTAAAAATAGGTTTTGGGTCTAAATTAGGGTTTGGGTCAAAATTTGTTAAAATTAGGTTCTTTAAATTTAGGTTTAGGTCAAAATTTAGTTTTTGGGTTTGAATTAGGTTTTGAGTTAAAATAGGGTTTTGGGTCCAAATTGGGTTTAGGGTTTGAGTTAGGGTTTTGAGTTAAAAATGGTTTTGGACAAAATTAGGTTAGAATTATGGTTTTCTAAATTAGGTTTGAATTATGGTTTGGGTTAAAATAGGTTTTGGGTCTAAACTAGGTTAAAAGTGGTCAAAATTATGGTTTAGGTTTGAAATAGCGGTTGAGTTAAAAATAGGGTTGGTAAAATTAGGTTAAAATTAGGTTCCGTCAAATTTAGGTTTAGGTCAAAATTAGATTTTAGGTTTGAATTAGGTTTTGAGTTTAAAAAGGGTTTTGGTTCAAAAATAGGTTCAATTAGTGTTTTGGGTCTAAATTAGGATAGATTAGGTTTGGGTCAAATTGTTTTGGCCATTGGTTTTGGTCAAAATTAAGGTTTGGATTTTGAGTTAAAAAAGGGTTTTGGGACAAAAATAGAGTTAGAATTAGGGTTTTGGGTCTAAATTAGGTTAGAATTAGGTTTTGGGTCAAATTTAGGGTTGAGGATAAAATTAGGTTTAGGGCAAAATTAGGGTTAAGGGTTTGAATTAGCATTTTTGTTAAATTAGGTTTTGGGTCAAAATTAGGTTCTGGTTAAATTTAGGGCTTTGTCTTAAAATTAGGGTTTATGGTTTGAGTTAGGGTTTTGAGTCAAAATTAGGGTTTGGGTCGAGTTAGGTTTTGGGTCAAAATTAGGATTTGGGTTAAAATTGGGGTTTTGGGTCAAAATTTGGGTTTTGTGTCCGAATTAGAGTTTTGGGTCAAAATTAGGTTCAGGTTTGAATTAGGGTTTTGAGTAAAAATAGGGTTTTGGGTCTAAATTAGGGTATGGTCAAAATTCGTTGGTTAAATTTAGGTTCTGGTTAAATTTAGGTTTAGGTCAAAATTTAGGTTTTTGGGTTTGAATTAGGTTTTGAGTTAAAAATAGGGTTTGGGGCAAATTTGGGTTAAGGGTTTGAATTAGGTTTTGAGTTAAAAATGGTTTTGGGACAAAAATACTTAGAATTAGGGTTTTGGGTCTAAATTAGGGTTTGAATTATGGTTTTGGGTTAAAAATAGGGTTTTGGGTCTAAACTAGGGTTTGGGTCAAACTGGTTTTGGGTCAAAATTATGGTTTAGGTTTGAAATAGCTGATTGAGTTAAAAATAGGGTTTGGGTCAAAATTAGGTTAAAATTAGGTTCCGGTCAAATTTAGGTTTAGGGTCAAAATTAGGTTTAGGGTTTGAATTAGGTTTTGAGTTTAAAAAGGGTTTTGGTTCAAAAATAGGGTTCAATTAGTGTTTTGGGTCTAAATTAGGTTAGATTAGGGTTTTGGGTCAAAATTGGGTTTTGGTTCCAAATTTGGGTTTTGGGTCAAAATTAGGTTTGGTTTGAGTTAAAAAGTGTTTTGGGGACAAAAATAGAGTTAGAATTAGGGTTTTGTCTAAATTAGGTTAGAATTAGGTTTTGGGACAAATTTAGGGTTTAGGATAAAAATTAGGTTTAGGGAAAATTAGGGTTTAGGGTTTGAATTAGCATTTTTGTTAAATTAGGGTTTGGGTCAAAATTAGGTTCTGGTTACATTTAGGCTTTGGGTTAAAATTAGGTTTAGGGTTTGAGTTAGGTTTTGAGTCAAAATTAGGTTTTGGGTCGAGTTAGGTTTTGGGTCAAAATTAGGATTTGGGTTAAAATTGGGGTTTTGGGTCAAAATTTGGTTTTGTGTCCGAATTAGAGTTTTGGGTCAAAATTAGGTTCATGGTTTGAATTAGGTTTTGAGTAAAAATAGGGTTTTGGGTCTAAATTAGGTTTGGGTCAAAATTTGTTAAAATTAGGTTCTGGTAAATTTAGGTTTAGGTCAAAATTTAGTTTTTGGGTTTGAATTAGGTTTTGAGTTAAAAATAGGGTTTTGGGTCCAAATTTGGGTTTAGGGTTTGAGTTAGGTTTTGAGTTAAAAATGGTTTTGGACAAAATTAGGTTAGAATTATGGTTTTTCTAAATTAGGTTTGAATTATGGTTTTGGGTTAAAATAGGTTTTGGGTCTAAACTAGGGTTTGGGTCAAAATTTGGGTTTTTCAAAATTATGGTTTAGGTTTGAAATAGGGTTTGAGTTAAAAATAGGGTTGTCAAAATTAGGTTAAAATTAGGGTCCGGTCAAATTTAGGTTTAGGGTCAAAATTAGGTTTTAGGGTTTGAATTAGGTTTTGAGTTTAAAAAGGGTTTTGGTTCAAAAATAGGTTCAATTAGTGTTTTGGGTCTAAATTAGGATAGGATTAGGTTGGGTCAAATTTGGGTTTTGGTCCAAATTTGGGTTTTGTCAAAATTAAGGTTTGGTTTTGAGTTAAAAAAGGGTTTTGGGACAAAAATAGAGTTAGAATTAGGTTTTGGGTCTAAATTAGGTTAGAATTAGGTTTTGGGTCAAATTTAGGGTTTAGGATAAAATTAGGTTTAGGGAAAATTAGGGTTAAGGGTTTGAATTAGCATTTTTGTTAAATTAGGTTTTGGGTCAAAATTAGGTTCTGGTTAAATTTAGGTTTGTCTTAAAATTAGGTTTATGGTTTGAGTTAGGTTTTGAGTCAAAATTAGGTTTTGGGTCGAGTTAGGTTTTTCAAAATTAGGATTTGGGTTAAAATTGGGGTTTTGGGTCAAAATTTGTTTTGTGTCCGAATTAGAGTTTTGGGTCAAAATTAGGTTCATGGTTTGAATTAGGTTTTGAGTAAAAATAGGGTTTTGGGTCTAAATTAGGTAATGGGTCAAAATTTTAAATTTAGGTTCTTAAATTTAGGTTTAGGTCAAAATTTAGGTTTTTGGGTTTGAATTAGGTTTTGAGTTAAAAATAGGTTTAGGGAAATTAGGGTTAAGGGTTTGAATTAGGTTTTGAGTTAAAAATGGTTTGGGACAAAATAGAGAATTAGGTTTTGGGTCTAAATTAGGTTTGAATTATGGTTTTGGGTTAAAATAGGTTTTGGGTCTAAACTAGGTTTTGGGTCAAACTTGGTTTTGGGTCAAAATTATGGTTTAGGTTTGAAATAGGATTGAGTTAAAAATAGGGGTTTGGGTCAAAATTAGGTTAAAATTAGGTTCCGGTCAAATTTAGGGTTTAGGGTCAAAATTAGGTTTAGGGTTTGAATTAGGTTTTGAGTTTAAAAAGGGTTTTGGTTCAAAAATAGGGTTCAATTAGTGTTTTGGGTCTAAATTAGGTTAGATTAGGTTTTGGGTCAAAATTGGGTTTTGGTTCCAAATTGGTTTGTCAAAATTAAGGTTTCGGTTTTGAGTTAAAAGTGTTTTGGGACAAAAATAGAGTTAGAATTAGGTTTTCTTCTAAATTAGGTTAGAATTAGGTTTTGGGACAAATTTAGGGTTTAGGATAAAAATTAGGTTTAGGGAAAATTAGGTTTAGGTTTGAATTAGCATTTTTGTTAAATTAGGTTTTGGTCAAAATTAGGTTCTGGTTACATTTAGGCTTTGGGTTAAAATTAGGTTTAGGTTTGAGTTAGGTTTTGAGTCAAAATTAGGTTTTGGGTCGAGTTAGGTTTTGGGTCAAAATTAGGATTTGGGTTAAAATTGGGGTTTTGGGTCAAAATTTGGTTTGTGTCCAATTAGAGTTTTGGGTCAAAATTAGGTTCATGGTTTGAATTAGGTTTTGAGTAAAAATAGGGTTTTGGGTCCAAATTAGGTTGGTCAAAAGGTTAAAATTAGGTTCTGGCTTAAATTTAGGTTTAGGTCAAAATTTAGTTTTGGGTTTGAATTAGGTTTGAGTTAAAAATAGGTTTTGGGTCCAAATTGGGTTTAGGGTTTGAGTTAGGTTTTGAGTTAAAAATGGTTTTTGGACAAAATTAGGTTAGAATTATGGTTTTCTGTCTAAATTAGGGTTGAATTATGGTTTTGGGTTAAAATAGGTTTTGGGTCTAAACTAGGTTTTGGGTCAAAATTTGGTTTTGGGTCAAAATTATGGTTTAGGTTTGAAATAGCGGTTGAGTTAAAAATAGGGTTTGGGTCAAAATTAGGTTAAAATTAGGTTCCTGTCAAATTTAGGTTTAGGGTCAAAATTAGATTTTAGGGTTTGAATTAGGTTTTGAGTTTAAAATAGGGTTTTGGTTCAAAAATAGGGTTCGAATTAGTGTTTTGGGTCTAAATTAGGATAGGATTAGGTTTTGGGTCCAAATTTGGGTTTTGGCCAAATTTGGGTTTTTGGTCAAAATTAAGGTTTCGGATTTTGAGTTAAAAAAGGGTTTTGGGTCAAAAATAGGGTTAGAATTAGGGTTTTGGGACAAAAATAGGTTCAGAATTAGGTTTTGGGTCAAATTTAGGTTTAGGATCAAAATTAGGTTTAGGGAAAATTAGGGTTAAGGGTTTGAATTAGCATTTTTGTTAAATTAGGGTTTTGGGTCAAAATTAGGTTCTGGGTTAAATTTAGGGCTTTGTCTTAAAATTAGGGTTTATGGTTTGAGTTAGGGTTTTGAGTCAAAATTAGGTTTTGGGTCGAGTTAGGTTTTGGGTCAAAATTAGGATTTGGGTTAAAATTGGGGTTTTGGGTCAAAATTTGTTTTGTGTCCAATTAGAGTTTTGGGTCAAAATTAGGTTCAGGTTTGAATTAGGGTTTTGAGTAAAAATAGGGTTTTGGGTCTAAATTAGGTACTGGTCAAAATTCGCTTGGTTAAATTTAGGTTCTGGTTAAATTTAGGTTTAGGTCAAAATTTAGGTTTTTGGGTTTGAATTAGGTTTTGAGTTAAAAATAGGTTTAGGGCAAATTTGGGTTAAGGGTTTGAATTAGGTTTTGAGTTAAAAATGGTTTGGGACAAAATACTGGTAGAATTAGGGTTTTGGGTCTAAATTAGGTTTGAATTATGGTTTTGGGTTAAAAATAGGTTTTGGGTCTAAACTAGGGTTTGGGTCAAACTGTTTTGGGTCAAAATTATGGTTTAGGTTTGAAATAGCTGATTGAGTTAAAAATAGGGTTTGGGTCAAAATTAGGTTAAAATTAGGTTCCGGTCAAATTTAGGTTTAGGGTCAAAATTAGGTTTAGGGTTTGAATTAGGTTTTGAGTTTAAAAAGGTTTTGGTTCAAAAATAGGTTCAATTAGTGTTTTGGGTCTAAATTAGGTTAGATTAGGTTTTGGGTCAAAATTTGGTTTTGGTTCCAAATTTGGGTTTTCAAAATTAGGTTTCGGTTTTGAGTTAAAAGGTTTTGGGACAAAAATAGAGTTAGAATTAGGGTTTGGTCTAAATTAGGTTAGAATTAGGTTTTGGGACAAATTTAGGTTTAGGATAAAAATTAGGTTTAGGGAAAATTAGGTTTAGGTTTAATTAGCATTTTGTTAAATTAGGTTTTTTGGCTTATTTGGAAATTGGTTTAGGTTTGAGTTAGGTTTGAGTCAAAATTAGGTTTTGGGTCGAGTTAGGTTTTGGGTAAAATTAGGATTTGGTTAAAATTGGGTTTTTCAAATTTGGTTTTGTGTCCAATTAGAGTTTTGGGTCAAAATTAGGTTATGGTTTGAATTAGGTTTTGAGTAAAAATAGGTTTTGGGTCTAAATTATTCAATTGAAATTAGGTTCGTTAAATTTAGGTTTAGGTAAAATTTAGTTTTGTTTGAATTAGGTTTTGAGTTAAAATAGGTTTTGGGTCCAAATTGGTTTAGGTTTGAGTTAGGTTTTGAGTTAAAAATGGTTTTGGACAAAATTAGGTTAGAATTATGGTTTTGGTCTAAATTAGGTTTGAATTATGGTTTTGGGTTAAAATAGGTTTTGGGTCTAAACTAGGTTTTGGGTCAAATTGTTTTGGGTCAAAATTATGGTTTAGGTTTGAAATAGGTTTGAGTTAAAAATAGGGTTGGTCAAAATTAGGTTAAAATTAGGTTCCTGTCAAATTTAGGGTTTAGGGTCAAAATTAGGGTTTAGGGTTTGAATTAGGGTTTTGAGTTTAAAAAGGGTTTTGGTTCAAAAATAGGTTCAATTAGTGTTTTGGGTCTAAATTAGGTTAGATTAGGTTTTGGGTCAAAATTGGGTTTTGTTCCAAATTTGGGTTTTGTCAAAATTAGGTTTCGTTTTGAGTTAAAAAAGGGTTTTGGGACAAAAATAGAGTTAGAATTAGGTTTTGTCTAAATTAGGTTAGAATTAGGTTTTGGGAAATTTAGGTTTAGGATAAAAATTAGGTTTAGGGAAAATTAGGTTTAGGGTTTGAATTAGCATTTTTGTTAAATTAGGTTTTGTCAAAATTAGGTTCTGGTTAAATTTAGGTTGGTTAAAATTAGGTTTAGGTTTGAGTTGGTTTGAGTAAAATTAGGGTGAGTAGGTTGGGTAAAATTAGGATTGTTAAAATTGGGTTTTAAAATTTGGTCCAATTAGAGTTTGGTCAAAATTAGGTTCATGGTTTGAATTAGGTTTTGAGTAAAAATAGGTTTTGGGTCCAAATTAGGTTTTGGTCAAAATTTGTTAAATTTAGGTTCGGTTAAATTTAGGTTTAGGTCAAAATTTAGTTTTTTGGGTTTGAATTAGGTTTTGAGTTAAAAATAGGTTTTGGGTCCAAATTTGGGTTTAGGGTTTGAATTAGGTTTTGAGTTAAAAATGGTTTTGGACAAAATTAGGTTAGAATTATGGTTTTGGGTCTAAATTAGGTTTGAATTATGGTTTTGGGTTAAAAATAGGGTTTTGGGTCTAAACTAGGTTTGGTCAAAATTGGGTTTTGGGTCAAAATTATGGTTTAGGTTTGAAATAGGTTTGAGTTAAAAATAGGGTTTGGGTCAAAATTAGGTTAAAATTAGGGTCCTGTCAAATTTAGGTTTAGGGTCAAAATTAGGTTTTAGGTTTGAATTAGGTTTTGAGTTTAAAATAGGGTTTTGGTTCAAAAATAGGTTAATTAGTGTTTTGGGTCTAAATTAGGTAGGATTAGGTTTGGGTCCAAATTGGGTTTTGCCAAATTGGGTTTTGGTCAAAATTAGGTTTATTTTGAGTTAAAAAAGGGTTTTGGGACAAAAATAGAGTTAGAATTAGGGTTTTGGGTCTAAATTAGGTTAGAATTAGGTTTTGGGTCAAATTTAGGGTTAGGATCAAAATTAGGTTTAGGGCAAAATTAGGTTAAGGGTTTGAATTAGCATTTTTGTTAAATTAGGTTTTGGGTCAAAATTAGGTCTTTAAATTTAGGTTTGTTTAAAATTAGGTTTATGGTTTGAGTTAGGTTTGAGTCAAAATTAGGTTTGGGTCGAGTTAGGTTTTGGTCAAAATTAGGATTTGGGTTAAAATTGGGGTTTTTCAAAATTTTTTGGTCCAATTAGAGTTTTGGTCAAAATTAGGTTCTGTTGAATTAGGTTTTGAGTAAAAATAGGGTTTTGGGTCTAAATTAGGTCAAAATTTGGTTAAATTTAGGTCTGGTTAAATTTAGGTTTAGGTCAAAATTTAGGTTTTGGGTTTGAATTAGGTTTTGAGTTAAAATAGGTTTAGGGAAATTGGTTAGGGTTTGAATTAGGTTTTGAGTTAAAAATGGTTTGGGACAAAATTAGGTTAGAATTAGGTTTTGGGTCTAAATTAGGTTTGAATTATGGTTTTGGGTTAAAAATAGGTTTTGGGTCTAAACTAGGTTTTGGGTCAAAATTGGGTTTTGGGTCAAAATTATGGTTTAGGTTTGAAATAGCTGATTGAGTTAAAAATAGGGTTTGGTCAAAATTAGGTTAAAATTAGGTTCCGGTCAAATTTAGGTTTAGGTCAAAATTAGGTTTAGGTTTGAATTAGGTTTTGAGTTTAAAAAGGGTTTTGGTTCAAAAATAGGTTCAATTAGTGTTTTGGGTCTAAATTAGGTTAGATTAGGTTTTGGGTCAAAATTTGGTTTTGGTTCCAAATTTGGGTTTTGTCAAAATTAAGGTTTGGTTTTGAGTTAAAAGGTTTGGGACAAAAATAGAGTTAGAATTAGGTTTTGTCTAAATTAGGTTAGAATTAGGTTTTGGGACAAATTTAGGTTTAGGATAAAAATTAGGTTTAGGGAAAATTAGGTTTAGGTTTGAATTAGCATTTTGTTAAATTAGGTTTTGTAAAATTAGGTCTTTAAATTTGGTTTTAAAATTAGGTTTAGGGTTTGAGTTAGGTTTTGAGTCAAAATTAGGTTTGGGTCGAGTTAGGTTTTGGGTCAAAATTAGGATTTGGGTTAAAATTGGGTTTTGGGTCAAAATTTGGTTTTGTGTCCAATTAGAGTTTTGGGTCAAAATTAGGTTCATGGTTTGAATTAGGTTTTGAGTAAAAATAGGTTTTGGGTCTAAATTAGGTTTTGGTCAAAAGTGTTAAAATTAGGTTCTGGCTTAAATTTAGGTTTAGGTCAAAATTTAGGTTTTGGGTTTGAATTAGGTTTTGAGTTAAAAATAGGTTTTGGGTCCAAATTGGTTTAGGGTTTGAATTAGGTTTTGAGTTAAAAATGGTTTTGGACAAAATTAGGTTAGAATTATGGTTTTCTAAATTAGGTTTGAATTATGGTTTTGGGTTAAAATAGGTTTTGGGTCTAAACTAGGTTTTCAAAATTGGTTTGGTAAAATTATGGTTTAGGTTTGAAATAGGTTTGAGTTAAAAATAGGGTTTGGTCAAAATTAGGTTAAAATTAGGTTCCGGTCAAATTTAGGTTTAGGTAAAATTAGATTTTAGGGTTTGAATTAGGTTTTGAGTTTAAAAAGGTTTTGGTTCAAAAATAGGTTCAATTAGTGTTTTGGGTCTAAATTAGGTTAGGATTAGTTTGGGTCAAATTGGGTTTTGCCAAATTTGGGTTTTTGGTCAAAATTAGTTGTTTTGAGTTAAAAGGGTTTTGGGACAAAAATAGAGTTAGAATTAGGTTTTGGTCTAAATTAGGTTAGAATTAGGTTTTGGGACAAATTTAGGTTTAGGATAAAATTAGGTTTAGGAAAATTAGGTTAGGGTTTGAATTAGCATTTTTGTTAAATTAGGTTTTGTCAAAATTAGGCTGGTAATTTAGGTTGTTTAAAATTAGGGTTAGGTTTGAGTTAGGTTTTGAGTCAAAATTAGGTTTTGGTCGAGTTAGGTTTTGGGTCAAAATTAGGATTTGGGTTAAAATTGGGTTTTGGTCAAAATTTTTTGGTCCGAATTAGAGTTTTGGGTCAAAATTAGGTTCATGGTTTGAATTAGGTTTTGAGTAAAAATAGGGTTTTGGGTCTAAATTAGGTTCGGGTCAAAATCGTTGGGTTAAATTTAGGTTCTGGTTAAATTTAGGTTTAGGGTCAAAATTTAGGTTTTTGGGTTTGAATTAGGTTTTGAGTTAAAAATAGGTTTTGGGTCAAATTTGGGTTAAGGGTTTGAATTAGGTTTTGAGTTAAAAATGGTTTGGGACAAAATAGGTTAGAATTAGGTTTTGGGTCTAAATTAGGTTTGAATTATGGTTTTGGGTTAAAAATAGGGTTTTGGGTCTAAACTAGGTTTTGGGTCAAAATTGGTTTGTCAAAATTATGGTTTAGGTTTGAAATAGCTGATTGAGTTAAAAATAGGGTTTGGGTCAAAATTAGGTTAAAATTAGGTTCCTGGTCAAATTTAGGTTTAGGTCAAAATTAGGTTTAGGGTTTGAATTAGGTTTTGAGTTTAAAAAGGGTTTTGGTTCAAAAATAGGGTTCGAATTAGTGTTTTGGGTCTAAATTAGGTTAGATTAGGTTTGGGTCAAAATTTGGGTTTTGGTTCCAAATTTGGGTTTTGGTCAAAATTAAGGTTTCGGTTTTGAGTTAAAAGGTTTTGGGACAAAAATAGAGTTAGAATTAGGGTTTTGGTCTAAATTAGGTTAGAATTAGGTTTTGGGACAAATTTAGGTTTAGGATAAAATTAGGTTTAGGGAAAATTAGGTTTAGGGTTTGAATTAGCATTTTTGTTAAATTAGGGTTTGTCAAAATTAGGGTCTGGTTAAATTTAGGTTGGTTAAAATTAGGTTTAGGGTTTGAGTTAGGTTTGAGTCAAAATTAGGTTTTGGGTCGAGTTAGGTTTTGGGTCAAAATTAGGATTTGGTTAAAATTGGGTTTGGTCAAAATTTGTTTTGTGTCCAATTAGAGTTTTGGGTCAAAATTAGGTCTGGTTTGAATTAGGTTTTGAGTAAAAATAGGGTTTTGGGTCTAAATTAGGTTTGTCAAAATTTTGGTTAAAATTAGGTTCTGCTAAATTTAGGTTTAGGTCAAAATTTAGGTTTTGGGTTTGAATTAGGTTTTGAGTTAAAAATAGGTTTTGGGTCAAATTGGGTTTAGGTTTGAATTAGGTTTTGAGTTAAAAATGGTTTGGACAAAATTAGGTTAGAATTAGGTTTTTCTAAATTAGGTTTGAATTATGGTTTTGGGTTAAAATAGGTTTTGGGTCTAAACTAGGTTTTGGTCAAATTTTTGTCAAAATTATGGTTTAGGTTTGAAATAGGTTTGAGTTAAAAATAGGGTTTGGTCAAAATTAGGTTAAAATTAGGTTCCTGTCAAATTTAGGTTTAGGTCAAAATTAGGGTTTAGGTTTGAATTAGGTTTTGAGTTTAAAAAGGTTTTGGTTCAAAAATAGGTTCATTAGTGTTTTGGGTCTAAATTAGGTAGATTAGGTTTTGGGTCAAAATTGGGTTTTGCCAAATTGGTTTTTCAAAATTGGTTTGTTTTGAGTTAAAGGGTTTTGGGACAAAATAGAGTTAGAATTAGGTTTTGGGTCTAAATTAGGTTAGAATTAGGTTTTGGGTCAAATTTAGGTTTAGGATAAAATTAGGTTTAGGGAAATTAGGTTAGGGTTTGAATTAGCATTTTTGTTAAATTAGGGTTTGGAATTAGGTCTGTTAAATTTAGGTTGTTTAAAATTAGGTTTAGGTTTGATTAGGTTTTGAGTCAAAATTAGGTTTTGGTCGAGTTAGGTTTTGGGTCAAAATTAGGATTTGGGTTAAAATTGGGTTTTGGGTCAAAATTTGTTTTGTGTCCGAATTAGAGTTTTGGGTCAAAATTAGGGTTCATGGTTTGAATTAGGTTTTGAGTAAAAATAGGGTTTTGGGTCTAAATTAGGTATTGGGTCAAAATTCCTTGGGTTAAATTTAGGTTCTGGTTAAATTTAGGTTTAGGTCAAAATTTAGGTTTTTGGGTTTGAATTAGGTTTTGAGTTAAAAATAGGGTTTAGGGTCCAAATTTGGGTTAAGGGTTTGAATTAGGTTTTGAGTTAAAAATGGTTTGGGGACAAAATATTAGAATTAGGTTTTGGGTCTAAATTAGGTTTGAATTATGGTTTTGGGTTAAAATAGGTTTTGGGTCTAAACTAGGTTTTGGGTCAAACTCGGGTTTTGGGTCAAAATTATGGTTTAGGGTTTGAAATAGCTGATTGAGTTAAAAATAGGGTTTGGGTCAAAATTAGGTTAAAATTAGGTTCGTCAAATTTAGGTTTAGGTCAAAATTAGGTTTAGGGTTTGAATTAGGTTTTGAGTTTAAAAAGGGTTTTGGTTCAAAAATAGGGTTCAATTAGTGTTTTGGGTCTAAATTAGGTTAGATTAGGTTTTGGGTCAAAATTTGGGTTTTGGTTCCAAATTTGGGTTTTGGTCAAAATTAAGGTTTCGGTTTTGAGTTAAAAGTGTTTTGGGACAAAAATAGAGTTAGAATTAGGGTTTTCTTCTAAATTAGGTTAGAATTAGGTTTTGGGACAAATTTAGGTTTAGGATAAAAATTAGGTTTAGGGAAAATTAGGTTTAGGTTTGAATTAGCATTTTGTTAAATTAGGTTTTGGTCAAAATTAGGTCTGGTACATTTAGGCTTTGGGTTAAAATTAGGTTTAGGTTTGAGTTAGGTTTTGAGTCAAAATTAGGTTTTGGGTCGAGTTAGGTTTTGGGTCAAAATTAGGATTTGGGTTAAAATTGGGGTTTTGGGTCAAAATTTGGGTTTTGTGTCCGAATTAGAGTTTTGGGTCAAAATTAGGTTCATGGTTTGAATTAGGTTTTGAGTAAAAATAGGTTTTGGGTCTAAATTAGGTTGGGTCAAAATCGTTGGTTAAAATTAGGTTCTGCTTAAATTTAGGTTTAGGTCAAAATTTAGTTTTTGGGTTTGAATTAGGGTTTTGAGTTAAAAATAGGGTTTTGGGTCCAAATTGGGTTTAGGGTTTGAGTTAGGTTTTGAGTTAAAAATGGTTTTTGGACAAAATTAGGTTAGAATTATGGTTTTCTCTAAATTAGGTTTGAATTATGGTTTTGGGTTAAAATAGGTTTTGGGTCTAAACTAGGTTTTGGTCAAAATTTGGGTTTTGGGTCAAAATTATGGTTTAGGTTTGAAATAGGTTTGAGTTAAAAATAGGGTTTGGGTCAAAATTAGGGTTAAAATTAGGTTCCGGTCAAATTTAGGTTTAGGGTCAAAATTAGATTTTAGGGTTTGAATTAGGGTTTTGAGTTTAAAATAGGGTTTTGGTTCAAAAATAGGGTTCAATTAGTGTTTTGGGTCTAAATTAGGATAGGATTAGGGTTTTGGGTCCAAATTTGGGTTTTGCCCAAATTTGGGTTTTTGGTCAAAATTAAGGTTTGGATTTTGAGTTAAAAAGGGTTTGGGACAAAAATAGAGTTAGAATTAGGTTTTGGGTCTAAATTAGGTTAGAATTAGGTTTTGGGTCAAATTTAGGGTCGAGGATCAAAATTAGGTTTAGGGAAAATTAGGTTAAGGGTTTGAATTAGCATTTTTGTTAAATTAGGGTTTGGGTCAAAATTAGGTTCTGGGTTAAATTTAGGGCTTTGTCTTAAAATTAGGTTTATGGTTTGAGTTAGGTTTTGAGTCAAAATTAGGGTTTGGTCGAGTTAGGTTTTGGGTCAAAATTAGGATTTGGGTTAAAATTGGGGTTTTGGGTCAAAATTTGGTTTTGTGTCCAATTAGAGTTTTGGGTCAAAATTAGGTTCTGGTTTGAATTAGGGTTTTGAGTAAAAATAGGGTTTTGGGTCTAAATTAGGTACTGGTCAAAATGGTTAAATTTAGGTTCTGGTTAAATTTAGGTTTAGGTCAAAATTTAGGTTTTTGGGTTTGAATTAGGTTTTGAGTTAAAAATAGGTTTAGGGAAATTGGTTAAGGGTTTGAATTAGGTTTTGAGTTAAAAATGGTTTGGGACAAAATACTGAGAATTAGGTTTTGGGTCTAAATTAGGTTTGAATTATGGTTTTGGGTTAAAATAGGGTTTTGGGTCTAAACTAGGTTTTGGGTCAAACTCGTTTTGGGTCAAAATTATGGTTTAGGGTTTGAAATAGTGATTGAGTTAAAAATAGGGTTTGGTCAAAATTAGGTTAAAATTAGGTTCTCAAATTTAGGTTTAGGTAAAATTAGGTTTAGGTTTGAATTAGGTTTTGAGTTTAAAAAGGGTTTTGGTTCAAAAATAGGTTCAATTAGTGTTTTGGGTCTAAATTAGGTTAGATTAGGTTTTGGTCAAAATTGGGTTTTGGTTCCAAATTGGTTTTTCAAAATTAAGGTTTCGGTTTTGAGTTAAAGTGTTTGGGACAAAATAGAGTTAGAATTAGGGTTTTCCAAATTAGGTTAGAATTAGGTTTTGGGACAAATTTAGGTTTAGGATAAAATTAGGTTTAGGGAAAATTAGGTTTAGGGTTTGAATTAGCATTTTTGTTAAATTAGGTTTTTAATGGTTTACATTTAGGTTTTAAAATTAGGTTTAGGTTTGAGTTAGGTTTTGAGTCAAAATTAGGTTTTGGGTCGAGTTAGGTTTTGGGTCAAAATTAGGATTTGGGTTAAAATTGGGTTTTGGTCAAAATTTGTTTTGTGTCCGAATTAGAGTTTTGGGTCAAAATTAGGTTCATGGTTTGAATTAGGTTTTGAGTAAAAATAGGTTTTGGGTCTAAATTAGGTTTTGGTAAAATTGTTAAAATTAGGTTCTTAAATTTAGGTTTAGGTCAAAATTTAGTTTGGTTTGAATTAGGTTTTTTAAAATAGGTTTTGGGTCCAAATTGGTTTAGGTTTGAGTTAGGTTTTGAGTTAAAAATGGTTTTGGAAAAATTAGGTTAGAATTATGGTTTTTCTAAATTAGGTTTGAATTATGGTTTTGGGTTAAAATAGGTTTGGTCTAAACTAGGTTTGTCAAAATGGTTTGGTAAAATTATGGTTTAGGTTTGAAATAGGTTGAGTTAAAAATAGGGTTTGGTAAAATTAGGTTAAAATTAGGTTCCTGTCAAATTTAGGTTTAGGGTCAAAATTAGGTTTTAGGTTTGAATTAGGTTTTGAGTTTAAAATAGGTTTTGGTTCAAAAATAGGTTCAATTAGTGTTTTGGGTCTAAATTAGGATAGATTAGGTTTTGGGTCCAAATTGGGTTTTGGTTCCAAATTTGGGTTTTGGTCAAAATTAAGGTTTGATTTTGAGTTAAAAAAGGGTTTTGGGACAAAAATAGAGTTAGAATTAGGGTTTTGGGTCTAAATTAGGTTTAGAATAAGGTTTTGGGAAAAATTAAGGGTTTAGGATAAAAATTAGGTTTAGGGAAAATTAGGGTTAAGGGTTTGAATTAGCATTTTTGTTAAATTAGGTTTTGGGTCAAAATTAGGTTCTGGGTTAAATTTAGGGCTTTGTCTTAAAATTAGTGTTTAGGGTTTTAGTTAGGGTTTTGAGTCTAAATTAGTGTTTTGGGTCAGAGTTAGGGTTTTGGTTATAAATTAGGGTTTTGGGTTAAAATTTGGGTTTTGGGTCAAAATTTGTGTTTTGTGTCCGAATTAGAGTTTTGGGTCAAAATTAGGTTCTGGTTTGAATTAGGTTTTGAGTAAAAATAGGGTTTTGGGTCTAAATTAGGTACTGGTCAAAATTCGTTGGGTTAAATTTAGGTTCTGGTTAAATTTAGGTTTAGGTCAAAATTTAGGTTTTTGGGTTTGAATTAGGTTTTGAGTTAAAAATAGGTTTTGGGTCCAAATTTGGGTTAAGGGTTTGAATTAGGTTTTGAGTTAAAAAATGGTCTGGGGACAAAATACTGTTAGAATTAGGGTTTTGGGTCTAAATTAGGTTTGAATTATGGTTTTGGGTTAAAAATAGGTTTTGGGTCTAAACTAGGTTTTGGGTCAAACTCGGGTTTTGGGTCAAAATTATGGTTTAGGGTTTGAAATAGGATTGAGTTAAAAATAGGGTTTGGTAAAATTAGGTTAAAATTAGGTTCTGGTCAAATTTAGGTTTAGGTCAAAATTAGGTTTAGGGTTTGAATTAGGTTTTGAGTTTAAAAAGGGTTTTGGTTCAAAAATAGGGTTCAATTAGTGTTTTGGGTCTAAATTAGGTTAGGATTAGGGTTTGGGTCAAAATTTGGGTTTTGGTTCCAAATTTGGGTTTTGGTCAAAATTAAGGTTTCGGTTTTGAGTTAAAAAGTGTTTTGGGGACAAAAATAGAGTTAGAATTAGGGTTTTTCAAATTAGGTTAGAATTAGGTTTTGGGACAAATTTAGGTTTAGGATAAAAATTAGGTTTAGGGAAAATTAGGTTTAGGGTTTGAATTAGCATTTTGTTAAATTAGGTTTTTCAAAATTAGGTCTGGTTACATTTAGGTTTGGTTAAAATTAGGTTTAGGGTTTGAGTTAGGTTTTGAGTCAAAATTAGGTTTTGGGTCGAGTTAGGTTTTGGTCAAAATTAGGATTTGGGTTAAAATTGGGTTTTGGGTCAAAATTTGGGTTTTGTGTCCGAATTAGAGTTTTGGGTCAAAATTAGGTTCATGGTTTGAATTAGGGTTTTGAGTAAAAATAGGGTTTTGGGTCTAAATTAGGTTTTGGGTCAAAATGTTGGGTTAAAATTAGGTTCTGCTTAAATTTAGGTTTAGGTCAAAATTTAGTTTTGGGTTTGAATTAGGTTTTGAGTTAAAAATAGGTTTTGGGTCCAAATTTGGGTTTAGGTTTGAGTTAGGTTTTGAGTTAAAAATGGTTTTGGACAAAATTAGGTTAGAATTATGGTTTTCGGTCTAAATTAGGTTTGAATTATGGTTTTGGGTTAAAAATAGGTTTTGGGTCTAAACTAGGGTTTGGTCAAAATTGGTTTTGGGTAAAATTATGGTTTAGGTTTGAAATAGGTTTGAGTTAAAAATAGGGTTGGTCAAAATTAGGTTAAAATTAGGTTCCGGTCAAATTTAGGTTTAGGGTCAAAATTAGATTTTAGGTTTGAATTAGGTTTTGAGTTTAAAATAGGGTTTTGGTTCAAAATAGGTTCAATTAGTGTTTTGGGTCTAAATTAGGATAGATTAGGTTGGGTCCAAATTGGGTTTGCCAAATTGGGTTTTGGTCAAAATTAAGGTTTGATTTTGAGTTAAAAAAGGGTTTTGGGACAAAATAGAGTTAGAATTAGGGTTTGGGTCTAAATTAGGTTAGAATTAGGTTTTGGGTCAAATTTAGGGTTAGGATCAAAATTAGGTTTAGGGAAAATTAGGTTAGGGTTTGAATTAGCATTTTTGTTAAATTAGGTTTTGGTCAAAATTAGGTTCTGTTAAATTTAGGTTTGTCTTAAAATTAGGTTTATGGTTTGAGTTAGGTTTTGAGTCAAAATTAGGTTTTGGGTCGAGTTAGGTTTTGGGTCAAAATTAGGATTTGGGTTAAAATTGGGGTTTTGGGTCAAAATTTGGTTTTGTGTCCGAATTAGAGTTTTGGGTCAAAATTAGGTTCATGGTTTGAATTAGGGTTTTGAGTAAAAATAGGGTTTTGGGTCTAAATTAGGGTACTGGTCAAAATTCGTTGGTTAAATTTAGGTTCTGGTTAAATTTAGGTTTAGGGTCAAAATTTAGGTTTTTGGGTTTGAATTAGGTTTTGAGTTAAAAATAGGGTTTAGGGTCCAAATTTGGGTTAAGGGTTTGAATTAGGTTTTGAGTTAAAAATGGTTTGGGGACAAAAATATTAGAATTAGGGTTTTGGGTCTAAATTAGGTTTGAATTATGGTTTTGGGTTAAAAATAGGGTTTTGGGTCTAAACTAGGGTTTGGGTCAAACTGGTTTTGGGTCAAAATTATGGTTTAGGTTTGAAATAGGATTGAGTTAAAAATAGGGGTTTGGTCAAAATTAGGTTAAAATTAGGTTCTGGTCAAATTTAGGTTTAGGTCAAAATTAGGTTTAGGGTTTGAATTAGGTTTTGAGTTTAAAAAGGGTTTTGGTTCAAAAATAGGGTTCAATTAGTGTTTTGGGTCTAAATTAGGTTAGGATTAGGGTTTTGGGTCAAAATTTGGGTTTTGGTTCCAAATTTGGGTTTTTCAAAATTAAGGTTTCGGTTTTGAGTTAAAAAGTGTTTTGGGGACAAAAATAGAGTTAGAATTAGGGTTTTCTCTAAATTAGGTTAGAATTAGGTTTTGGGACAAATTTAGGTTTAGGATAAAATTAGGTTTAGGGAAAATTAGGGTTTAGGTTTAATTAGCATTTTTGTTAAATTAGGTTTTGGTCAAATGGGGTTACATTTAGGTTTGGGTTAAAATTAGGTTTAGGGTTTGAGTTAGGTTTTGAGTCAAAATTAGGGTTTGGGTCGAGTTAGGTTTTGGGTCAAAATTAGGATTTGGGTTAAAATTGGGGTTTTGGGTCAAAATTTGGGTTTTGTGTCCGAATTAGAGTTTTGGGTCAAAATTAGGTTCATGGTTTGAATTAGGTTTTGAGTAAAAATAGGGTTTTGGGTCTAAATTAGGTTTTGGTCAAAATTTTGGGTTAAAATTAGGTTCTGCTTAAATTTAGGTTTAGGTCAAAATTTAGTTTTTGGGTTTGAATTAGGGTTTTGAGTTAAAATAGGGTTTTGGGTCCAAATTTGGGTTTAGGGTTTGAATTAGGTTTTGAGTTAAAAATGGTTTTTGGACAAAATTAGGTTAGAATTATGGTTTTTCTAAATTAGGTTTGAATTATGGTTTTGGGTTAAAAATAGGGTTTTGGGTCTAAACTAGGGTTGGTCAAAATTTGGGTTTTGGGTAAAATTATGGTTTAGGGTTTGAAATAGCGGTTGAGTTAAAAATAGGGTTTGGTCAAAATTAGGTTAAAATTAGGTTCCGGTCAAATTTAGGTTTAGGGTCAAAATTAGGTTTTAGGGTTTGAATTAGGGTTTGAGTTTAAAAAGGTTTTGGTTCAAAATAGGTTCATTAGTGTTTTGGGTCTAAATTAGGATAGATTAGGTTTGGGTCCAAATTGGGTTGGCCAAATTTGGTTTTTGGTCAAAATTAGGTTTGATTTTGAGTTAAAAAGGGTTTTGGGACAAAAATAGAGTTAGAATTAGGGTTTTGGGTCTAAATTAGGTTAGAATTAGGTTTTGGGTCAAATTTAGGGTCAGGATAAAATTAGGTTTAGGGAAAATTAGGGTTAAGGGTTTGAATTAGCATTTTTGTTAAATTAGGGTTTGGGTCAAAATTAGGTCTTAAATTTAGGTTGTCTTAAAATTAGGGTTTATGGTTTGAGTTAGGTTTTGAGTCAAAATTAGGGTTTGGGTCGAGTTAGGTTTTGGGTCAAAATTAGGATTTGGGTTAAAATTGGGGTTTGGTCAAATTTTTGTGTCCAATTAGAGTTTTGGGTCAAAATTAGGTTCAAGGTTTGAATTAGGGTTTTGAGTAAAAATAGGTTTTGGGTCTAAATTAGGATGTCAAAATTTAAATTTAGGTTCTGGTTAAATTTAGGTTTAGGTCAAAATTTAGGTTTTTGGGTTTGAATTAGGTTTTGAGTTAAAATAGGTTTGGGAAATTTGGGTTAAGGGTTTGAATTAGGTTTTGAGTTAAAAATGGTTTGGGACAAAATTTAGAATTAGGGTTTTGGGTCTAAATTAGGTTTGAATTATGGTTTTGGGTTAAAAATAGGGTTTTGGGTCTAAACTAGGGTTTTGGGTCAAACTCGGTTTTGGGTCAAAATTATGGTTTAGGGTTTGAAATAGTGATTGAGTTAAAAATAGGGTTTGGGTCAAAATTAGGTTAAAATTAGGTTCTGGGTCAAATTTAGGGTTTAGGGTCAAAATTAGGTTTAGGTTTGAATTAGGGTTTTGAGTTTAAAAAGGGTTTTGGTTCAAAAATAGGGTTCAATTAGTGTTTTGGGTCTAAATTAGGTTAGGATTAGGGTTTTGGGTCAAAATTTGGGTTTTGGTTCCAAATTTGGGTTTTGGGTCAAAATTAAGGTTTCGGTTTTGAGTTAAAAAGTGTTTTGGGACAAAAATAGAGTTAGAATTAGGGTTTTGGGTCTAAATTAGGGTTAGAATTAGGTTTTGGGACAAATTTAGGGTTTAGGATAAAATTAGGTTTAGGGCAAAATTAGGGTTTAGGGTTTGAATTAGCATTTTTGTTAAATTAGGGTTTGGTCAAAATTAGGTTCTGGTTACATTTAGGCTTTGGGTTAAAATTAGGGTTTAGGGTTTGAGTTAGGGTTTTGAGTCAAAATTAGGTTTTGGGTCGAGTTAGGTTTTGGGTCAAAATTAGGATTTGGGTTAAAATTGGGGTTTTGGGTCAAAATTTGGGTTTTGTGTCCGAATTAGAGTTTTGGGTCAAAATTAGGTTCATGGTTTGAATTAGGTTTTGAGTAAAAATAGGGTTTTGGGTCTAAATTAGGTTTTGGGTCAAAATTCGGCTTTGGGTTAAAATTAGGTTCTGGCTTAAATTTAGGTTTAGGGTCAAAATTTAGTTTTTTGGGTTTGAATTAGGGTTTTGAGTTAAAAATAGGGTTTTGGGTCCAAATTTGGGTTTAGGGTTTGAGTTAGGGTTTTGAGTTAAAAATGGTTTTTGGACAAAATTAGGTTAGAATTATGGTTTTCTGTCTAAATTAGGGTTTGAATTATGGTTTTGGGTTAAAAATAGGTTTTGGGTCTAAACTAGGGTTTGGGTCAAAATTGGGTTTTGGGTCAAAATTATGGTTTAGGGTTTGAAATAGCTGTTTGAGTTAAAAATAGGGTTTGGTCAAAATTAGGTTAAAATTAGGTTCCTGTCAAATTTAGGGTTTAGGTCAAAATTAGATTTTAGGTTTGAATTAGGGTTTTGAGTTTAAAATAGGGTTTTGGTTCAAAAATAGGGTTCAATTAGTGTTTTGGGTCTAAATTAGGATAGGATTAGGGTTTTGGGTCCAAATTTGGGTTTTGCCCAAATTTGGGTTTTGTCAAAATTAAGGTTTCTGATTTTGAGTTAAAAAAATGGTTTTGTGACAAAAATAGAGTTAGAATTAGTGTTTTGTGTATGAATTAGTGTTAGAATTAGGTTTTTGGTCAAATTTAGGGTTGAGTATCAAAATTAGGTTTAGGGAAAATTAGGGTTAAGGGTTTGAATTAGCATTTTTGTTAAATTAGGTTTTGGGTCAAAATTAGGTTCTGGTTAAATTTAGGCTTTGTCTTAAAATTAGGGTTTATGGTTTGAGTTAGGTTTTGAGTCAAAATTAGGTTTTGGGTCGAGTTAGGTTTTGGGTCAAAATTAGGATTTGGGTTAAAATTGGGGTTTTGGGTCAAAATTTGTTTTGTGTCCAATTAGAGTTTTGGGTCAAAATTAGGGTTCAAGGTTTGAATTAGGTTTTGAGTAAAAATAGGGTTTTGGGTCTAAATTAGGTACGGTCAAAATCGTTTTAAATTTAGGTTCTGGTTAAATTTAGGTTTAGGTCAAAATTTAGGTTTTTGGGTTTGAATTAGGTTTTGAGTTAAAAATAGGGTTTAGGGCCAAATTTGGGTTAAGGGTTTGAATTAGGTTTTGAGTTAAAAATGGTTTTGGACAAAATATTAGAATTAGGGTTTTGGGTCTAAATTAGGGTTTGAATTATGGTTTTGGGTTAAAAATAGGGTTTTGGGTCTAAACTAGGGTTTTGGGTCAAACTCGGGTTTTGGGTCAAAATTATGGTTTAGGGTTTGAAATAGCTGATTGAGTTAAAAATAGGGTTTGGGTCAAAATTAGGTTAAAATTAGGTTCCGGTCAAATTTAGGGTTTAGGGTCAAAATTAGGTTTAGGGTTTGAATTAGGTTTTGAGTTTAAAAAGGGTTTTGGTTCAAAAATAGGTTCAATTAGTGTTTTGGGTCTAAATTAGGTTAGATTAGGGTTTTGGGTCAAAATTTGGGTTTTGGTTCCAAATTTGGGTTTTGGGTCAAAATTAAGGTTCGGTTTTGAGTTAAAAAGTGTTTTGGGACAAAAATAGAGTTAGAATTAGGGTTTTGGGTCTAAATTAGGGTTAGAATTAGGTTTTGGGACAAATTTAGGTTTAGGATAAAATTAGGTTTAGGGCAAAATTAGGTTTAGGGTTTGAATTAGCATTTTTGTTAAATTAGGGTTTGGTCAAAATTAGGTCTGGGTTACATTTAGGTTGGGTTAAAATTAGGTTTAGGGTTTGAGTTAGGGTTTGAGTCAAAATTAGGTTTTGGGTCGAGTTAGGTTTTGGGTCAAAATTAGGATTTGGGTTAAAATTGGGGTTTTGGGTCAAAATTTGGGTTTTGTGTCCGAATTAGAGTTTTGGGTCAAAATTAGGTTCATGGTTTGAATTAGGTTTTGAGTAAAAATAGGGTTTTGGGTCTAAATTAGGTTTTGGGTCAAAATTGTTGTTAAAATTAGGTTCGCTTAAATTTAGGTTTAGGGTCAAAATTTAGTTTTGGGTTTGAATTAGGGTTTGAGTTAAAAATAGGTTTTGGGTCCAAATTTGGGTTTAGGTTTGAGTTAGGTTTTGAGTTAAAAATGGTTTTTGGACAAATTAGGTTAGAATTATGGTTTTGCTAAATTAGGTTTGAATTATGGTTTTGGGTTAAAAATAGGGTTTTGGGTCTAAACTAGGTTTTGGGTCAAAATTTGGGTTTTGGGTAAAATTATGGTTTAGGTTTGAAATAGCGGTTTGAGTTAAAAATAGGGTTTGGGTAAAATTAGGTTAAAATTAGGGTCCGGTCAAATTTAGGGTTTAGGGTCAAAATTAGATTTTAGGGTTTGAATTAGGGTTTTGAGTTTAAAATAGGGTTTTGGTTCAAAAATAGGTTCAATTAGTGTTTTGGGTCTAAATTAGGATAGATTAGGTTTTGGGTCCAAATTGGGTTTTGCCAAATTTGGGTTTTTGGTCAAAATTAGGTTTGGATTTTGAGTTAAAAAAGGGTTTTGGGACAAAAATAGAGTTAGAATTAGGGTTTTGGGTCTAAATTAGGTTAGAATTAGGTTTTGGGTCAAATTTAGGGTTAGGATCAAAATTAGGTTTAGGGAAAATTAGGGTTAAGGGTTTGAATTAGCATTTTTGTTAAATTAGGGTTTGGGTCAAAATTAGGTTCTGGTTAAATTTAGGCTTTGTCTTAAAATTAGGGTTTATGGTTTGAGTTAGGGTTTTGAGTCAAAATTAGGTTTTGGGTCGAGTTAGGGTTTGGGTCAAAATTAGGATTTGGGTTAAAATTGGGGTTTTGGGTCAAAATTTTGGTTTTGTGTCCGAATTAGAGTTTTGGGTCAAAATTAGGTTCAGGTTTGAATTAGGGTTTTGAGTAAAAATAGGGTTTTGGGTCTAAATTAGGTATGGGTCAAAATTTGGTTAAATTTAGGGTTGTTAAATTTAGGTTTAGGTCAAAATTTAGGTTTTTGGGTTTGAATTAGGTTTTGAGTTAAAAATAGGGTTTAGGGTCCAAATTTGGGTTAAGGGTTTGAATTAGGGTTTTGAGTTAAAAATGGTTTGGGGACAAAATACGTTAGAATTAGGGTTTTGGGTCTAAATTAGGGTTTGAATTATGGTTTTGGGTTAAAAATAGGGTTTTGGGTCTAAACTAGGTTTTGGGTCAAACTGGTTTTGGGTCAAAATTATGGTTTAGGGTTTGAAATAGGGATTGAGTTAAAAATAGGGTTTGGGTCAAAATTAGGTTAAAATTAGGTTCCGGTCAAATTTAGGTTTAGGTCAAAATTAGGGTTTAGGGTTTGAATTAGGTTTTGAGTTTAAAAAGGGTTTTGGTTCAAAAATAGGGTTCAATTAGTGTTTTGGGTCTAAATTAGGTTAGATTAGGGTTTTGGGTCAAAATTGGGTTTTGGTTCCAAATTTGGGTTTTTCAAAATTAGGTTTCGGGTTTGAGTTAAAAGTGTTTTGGGACAAAAATAGAGTTAGAATTAGGGTTTTTCAAATTAGGTTAGAATTAGGTTTTGGGACAAATTTAGGTTTGATAAAATTTAGGGAAAATTAGGTTTAGGGTTTGAATTAGCATTTTTGTTAAATTAGGTTTTGGTCAAAATTAGGTTGTTACATTTAGGTTTTAAAATTAGGTTTAGGTTTGAGTTAGGTTTTGAGTCAAAATTAGGTTTGGTCGAGTTAGGTTTTGGTCAAAATTAGGATTTGGTTAAAATTGGGGTTTGGGTCAAAATTTGGGTTTTGTGTCCGAATTAGAGTTTTGGGTCAAAATTAGGTTCATGGTTTGAATTAGGTTTTGAGTAAAAATAGGTTTTGGGTCTAAATTAGGTTTTTCAAAATTAAAATTAGGTTCTGCTTAAATTTAGGTTTAGGTCAAAATTTAGTTTTTGGGTTTGAATTAGGTTTTGAGTTAAAAATAGGTTTTGGGTCCAAATTTGGGTTTAGGGTTTGAGTTAGGTTTTGAGTTAAAAAATGGTTTTTGGACAAAATTAGGTTAGAATTATGGTTTTCTGGTCTAAATTAGGGTTTGAATTATGGTTTTGGGTTAAAAATAGGGTTTTGGGTCTAAACTAGGTTTTGGGTCAAAATTTGGGTTTTGGGTCAAAATTATGGTTTAGGGTTTGAAATAGCGGTTTGAGTTAAAAATAGGGTTTGGGTCAAAATTAGGGTTAAAATTAGGTTCCGGTCAAATTTAGGGTTTAGGGTCAAAATTAGATTTTAGGGTTTGAATTAGGGTTTTGAGTTTAAAATAGGTTTTGGTTCAAAAATAGGGTTCAATTAGTGTTTTGGGTCTAAATTAGGATAGGATTAGGGTTTTGGGTCCAAATTTGGGTTTTGCCAAATTTGGGTTTTTGGTCAAAATTAAGGTTTTGATTTTGAGTTAAAAAAGGGTTTTGGGACAAAAATAGAGTTAGAATTAGGGTTTTGGGTCTAAATTAGGTTAGAATTAGGTTTTGGGTCAAATTTAGGGTCGAGGATCAAAATTAGGTTTAGGGGCAAAATTAGGGTTAAGGGTTTGAATTAGCATTTTTGTTAAATTAGGTTTTGGGTCAAAATTAGGTTCTGGGTTAAATTTAGGGCTTTGTCTTAAAATTAGGGTTTATGGTTTGAGTTAGGGTTTTGAGTCAAAATTAGGGTTTGGGTCGAGTTAGGTTTTGGGTCAAAATTAGGATTTGGGTTAAAATTGGGGTTTTGGGTCAAAATTTGGTTTTGTGTCCGAATTAGAGTTTTGGGTCAAAATTAGGTTCAAGGTTTGAATTAGGGTTTTGAGTAAAAATAGGGTTTTGGGTCTAAATTAGGTAACTGGGTCAAAATTCGGCTTGTTAAATTTAGGTTCTGGTTAAATTTAGGTTTAGGGTCAAAATTTAGGTTTTTGGGTTTGAATTAGGTTTTGAGTTAAAAATAGGTTTTGGGTCCAAATTTGGGTTAAGGGTTTGAATTAGGTTTTGAGTTAAAAATGGTTTGTGGACTAATATACGGTTAGAATTAGGGTTTTGGGTCTAAATTAGGGTTTGAATTATGGTTTTGGGTTAAAAATAGGGTTTTGGGTCTAAACTAGGGTTTTGGGTCAAACTCTGGGTTTTGGGTCAAAATTATGGTTTAGGGTTTGGAATATCTGAATGAGTTAAAAATAGGGTTTGGGTCAAAATTAGGGTTAAAATTAGGTTCTGGGTCAAATTTAGGGTTTAGGGTCAAAATTAGGTTTAGGGTTTGAATTAGGTTTTGAGTTTAAAAAGGGTTTTGGTTCAAAAATAGGGTTCGAATTAGTGTTTTGGGTCTAAATTAGGTTAGGATTAGGGTTTGGGTCAAAATTTGGGTTTTGGTTCCAAATTTGGGTTTTGGGTCAAAATTAAGGTTTCGGCTTTGAGTTAAAAAAGTGTTTTGGGACAAAAATAGAGTTAGAATTAGGGTTTTCTGTCTAAATTAGGGTTAGAATTAGGTTTTGGGACAAATTTAGGGTTTAGGATAAAAATTAGGTTTAGGGCAAAATTAGGGTTTAGGGTTTGAATTAGCATTTTTGTTAAATTAGGGTTTTGGGTCAAAATTAGGGTCTGGTTACATTTAGGTTGGGTTAAAATTAGGGTTTAGGGTTTGAGTTAGGTTTTGAGTCAAAATTAGGGTTTTGGGTCGAGTTAGGTTTTGGGTCAAAATTAGGATTTGGGTTAAAATTGGGGTTTTGGGTCAAAATTTGGGTTTTGTGTCCGAATTAGAGTTTTGGGTCAAAATTAGGGTTCATGGTTTGAATTAGGGTTTTGAGTAAAAATAGGGTTTTGGGTCTAAATTAGGTTTTGGGTCAAAATTGTTGGTTAAAATTAGGTTCTGCTTAAATTTAGGTTTAGGTCAAAATTTAGTTTTTGGGTTTGAATTAGGTTTTGAGTTAAAAATAGGTTTTGGGTCCAAATTTGGGTTTAGGGTTTGAGTTAGGTTTTGAGTTAAAAATGGTTTTTGGACAAAATTAGGTTAGAATTATGGTTTTCTCTAAATTAGGGTTTGAATTATGGTTTTGGGTTAAAAATAGGTTTTGGGTCTAAACTAGGGTTTTGGGTCAAAATTTGGGTTTTGGGTCAAAATTATGGTTTAGGTTTGAAATAGCTGTTGAGTTAAAAATAGGGTTTGGGTCAAAATTAGGTTAAAATTAGGTTCCTGGTCAAATTTAGGTTTAGGGTCAAAATTAGATTTTAGGGTTTGAATTAGGGTTTTGAGTTTAAAATAGGGTTTTGGTTCAAAAATAGGGTTCAATTAGTGTTTTGGGTCTAAATTAGGATAGGATTAGGGTTTGGGTCCAAATTGGGTTTTGCCCAAATTTGGGTTTTTGGTCAAAATTAGGTTTGATTTTGAGTTAAAAAAGGGGTTTTGGGACAAAAATAGAGTTAGAATTAGGGTTTTGGGTCTAAATTAGGGTTAGAATTAGGTTTTGGGTCAAATTTAGGGTCGAGGATCAAAATTAGGGTTTAGGGCAAAATTAGGTTAAGGGTTTGAATTAGCATTTTTGTTAAATTAGGTTTTGGGTCAAAATTAGGTTCTGGTTAAATTTAGGCTTTGTCTTAAAATTAGGTTTATGGTTTGAGTTAGGTTTTGAGTCAAAATTAGGGTTTGGGTCGAGTTAGGTTTTGGGTCAAAATTAGGATTTGGGTTAAAATTGGGGTTTTGGGTCAAAATTTGGTTTTGGTCCAATTAGAGTTTTGGGTCAAAATTAGGTTCAGGTTTGAATTAGGTTTTGAGTAAAAATAGGGTTTTGGGTCTAAATTAGGGTATCGGTCAAAATTCGTTGGTTAAATTTAGGTTCCGGTTAAATTTAGGTTTAGGGTCAAAATTTAGGTTTTTGGGTTTGAATTAGGTTTTGAGTTAAAAATAGGTTTAGGGTCAAAATTAGGGTTAAGGGTTTGAATTAGGGTTTTGAGTTAAAAAATGGTTTGGGGACAAAATCGGTTAGAATTAGGTTTTGGGTCTAAATTAGGTTTGAATTATGGTTTTGGGTTAAAAATAGGGTTTTGGGTCTAAACTAGGGTTTTGGGTCAAACTCGGGTTTTGGGTCAAAATTATGGTTTAGGGTTTGAAATAGTGGATTGAGTTAAAAATAGGGTTTGGGTCAAAATTAGGTTAAAATTAGGTTCTGGGTCAAATTTAGGGTTTAGGGTCAAAATTAGGGTTTAGGGTTTGAATTAGGGTTTTGAGTTTAAAAAGGGTTTTGGTTCAAAAATAGGGTTCGAATTAGTGTTTTGGGTCTAAATTAGGGTTAGGATTAGGGTTTGGGTCAAAATTTGGGTTTTGGTTCCAAATTGGGTTTTGTCAAAATTAAGGTTTCGGGTTTTGAGTTAAAAAAAGTGTTTTGGGACAAAAATAGAGTTAGAATTAGGGTTTTCTAAATTAGGTTAGAATTAGGTTTTGGGACAAATTTAGGTTTAGGATAAAATAGGTTTAGGGCAAAATTAGGTTTAGGGTTTGAATTAGCATTTTGTTAAATTAGGTTTTCAAAATTAGGTTCTGGGTTACATTTAGGGCTTTGGGTTAAAATTAGGGTTTAGGGTTTGAGTTAGGTTTTGAGTCAAAATTAGGGTTTTGGGTCGAGTTAGGTTTTGGGTCAAAATTAGGATTTGGGTTAAAATTGGGGTTTTGGGTCAAAATTTGGGTTTTGTGTCCGAATTAGAGTTTTGGGTCAAAATTAGGGTTCATGGTTTGAATTAGGTTTTGAGTAAAAATAGGGTTTTGGGTCTAAATTAGGTTTTGGGTCAAAATTGGTTTTAAAATTAGGTTCTGCTTAAATTTAGGTTTAGGTCAAAATTTAGTTTTTTGGGTTTGAATTAGGGTTTTGAGTTAAAAATAGGTTTTGGGTCCAAATTTGGGTTTAGGGTTTGAGTTAGGTTTTGAGTTAAAAATGGTTTTTGGACAAAATTAGGGTTAGAATTATGGTTTTCGTCTAAATTAGGGTTTGAATTATGGTTTTGGGTTAAAAATAGGGTTTTGGGTCTAAACTAGGGTTTTGGGTCAAAATTTGGGTTTTGGGTAAAATTATGGTTTAGGTTTGAAATAGCGGTTGAGTTAAAAATAGGGTTTGGTCAAAATTAGGTTAAAATTAGGGTTCCGGTCAAATTTAGGGTTTAGGGTCAAAATTAGATTTTAGGGTTTGAATTAGGGTTTTGAGTTTAAAATAGGGTTTTGGTTCAAAAATAGGTTCAATTAGTGTTTTGGGTCTAAATTAGGATAGGATTAGGGTTTTGGGTCCAAATTTGGGTTTCTGTTCCAAATTTGGGTTTTTGGTCAAAATTAAGGTTTGATTTTGAGTTAAAAAAAGGGTTTTGGGACAAAAATAGAGTTAGAATTAGGTTTTGGGTCTAAATTAGGTTAGAATTAGGTTTTGGGTCAAATTTTGGGTTGAGGATAAAAATTAGGTTTAGGGGCAAAATTAGGGTTAAGGGTTTGAATTAGCATTTTTGTTAAATTAGGTTTTGGGTCAAAATTAGGGTCAGGTTAAATTTAGGTTTGTCTTAAAATTAGGTTTATGGTTTGAGTTAGGGTTTTGAGTCAAAATTAGGGTTTGGGTCGAGTTAGGTTTTGGGTCAAAATTAGGATTTGGGTTAAAATTGGGGTTTTGGGTCAAAATTTTGTTTTGTGTCCGAATTAGAGTTTTGGGTCAAAATTAGGGTTCAAGGTTTGAATTAGGGTTTTGAGTAAAAATAGGGTTTTGGGTCTAAATTAGGGTACTGGGTCAAAATTCGGCTTTGGGTTAAATTTAGGTTCCTGGTTAAATTTAGGTTTAGGGTCAAAATTTAGGTTTTTGGGTTTGAATTAGGTTTTGAGTTAAAAATAGGTTTAGGGTCAAAATTTGGGTTAAGGGTTTGAATTAGGGTTTGAGTTAAAAAAAATGGTTCGGGGACAAAAATACTAGTTAGAATTAGGGTTTTGGGTCTAAATTAGGGTTTGAATTATGGTTTTGGGTTAAAAATAGGGTTTTGGGTCTAAACTAGGGTTTTGGGTCAAACTCGGGTTTTGGGTCAAAATTATGGTTTAGGGTTTGAAATAGCTGATTGAGTTAAAAATAGGGGTTTGGGTCAAAATTAGGTTAAAATTAGGTTCCGGGTCAAATTTAGGGTTTAGGTCAAAATTAGGGTTTAGGGTTTGAATTAGGGTTTTGAGTTTAAAAAGGGTTTTGGTTCAAAAATAGGGTTCGAATTAGTGTTTTGGGTCTAAATTAGGGTTAGGATTAGGGTTTTTGGGTCAAAATTTGGGTTTTGGTTCCAAATTTGGCTTTGGGGTCAAAATTAAGGTTTCGGGTTTTGAGTTTAAAATAGTGTTTTGGGACAAAAATAGGGTTAGAATTAGGGTTTTCGTTCTAAATTTGGGTTAGATTTAGGTTTTGTGACAAATTTAGGGTTTAGGTTAAAAATTAGGGTTTAGGGGCAAAATTAGGGTTTAGGGTTTGAATTAGCATTTTTGTTAAATTAGGTTTTGGGTCAAAATTAGGTTGGTTACATTTAGGTTTGGGTTAAAATTAGGGTTTAGGGTTTGAGTTAGGGTTTTGAGTCAAAATTAGGGTTTTGGGTCGAGTTAGGTTTTGGGTCAAAATTAGGATTTGGGTTAAAATTGGGGTTTTGGGTCAAAATTTGGGTTTTGTGTCCGAATTAGAGTTTTGGGTCAAAATTAGGTTCATGGTTTGAATTAGGGTTTTGAGTAAAAATAGGGTTTTGGGTCTAAATTAGGTTTTGGGTCAAAATTGTTGGGTTAAAATTAGGGTTCTGGTTAAATTTAGGTTTAGGTCAAAATTTAGTTTTTGGGTTTGAATTAGGTTTTGAGTTAAAAATAGGGTTTTGGGTCCAAATTTGGGTTTAGGGTTTGAGTTAGGTTTTGAGTTAAAAATGGTTTTTGGACAAAATTAGGGTTAGAATTATGGTTTTCTGTCTAAATTAGGGTTTGAATTATGGTTTTGGGTAAAAAATAGGGTTTTGGGTCTAAACTAGGGTTTGGGTCAAAATTTGGGTTTTGGGTCAAAATTATGGTTTAGGGTTTGAAATAGCTGCTTGAGTTAAAAATAGGGTTTGGGTCAAAATTAGGGTTAAAATTAGGTTCGGTCAAATTTAGGTTTAGGGTCAAAATTAGATTTTAGGGTTTGAATTAGGGTTTTGAGTTTAAAATAGGGTTTTGGTTCAAAAATAGGGTTCAATTAGTGTTTTGGGTCTAAATTAGGATAGGATTAGGTTTTGGGTCCAAATTTGGGTTTTGGTTCCAAATTGGGTTTTTGGTCAAAATTAAGGTTTCGGATTTTGAGTTAAAAAAAGGGTTTTGGGACAAAAATAGAGTTAGAATTAGGGTTTTGGGTCTAAATTAGGGTTAGAATTAGGTTTTGGGCAAATTTAGGGTGAGGATAAAAATTAGGTTTAGGGAAAATTAGGGTTAAGGGTTTGAATTAGCATTTTTGTTAAATTAGGTTTTGGGTCAAAATTAGGGTTCTGGGTTAAATTTAGGTTTGTTTAAAATTAGGGTTTAGGGTTTGAGTTAGGGTTTGAGTCAAAATTAGGGTTTTGGGTCGAGTTAGGTTTTGGGTCAAAATTAGGATTTGGGTTAAAATTGGGGTTTTGGGTCAAAATTTGGTTTTGTGTCCGAATTAGAGTTTGGTCAAAATTAGGTTCAAGGTTTGAATTAGGGTTTGAGTAAAAATAGGTTTTGGGTCTAAATTAGGTTTTGGGTCAAAATTCGCTTGGGTTAAATTTAGGTTCTTAAATTTAGGTTTAGGTCAAAATTTAGGTTTTTGGGTTTGCATTATGGTATAGAGTTAAAAATAGGGTTTTGGGTCCAAATTTGGGTTAAGGGTTTGAATTAGGTTTTGAGTTAAAAAAATGGTTTGGGACAAAATAGTTAGAATTAGGGTTTTGGGTCTAAATTAGGGTTTGAATTATGGTTTTGGGTTAAAAATAGGGTTTTGGGTCTAAACTAGGGTTTTGGGTCAAACTTGGGTTTTGGGTCAAAATTATGGTTTAGGGTTTGAAATAGCGGATTGAGTTAAAAATAGGGTTTGGGTCAAAATTAGGTTAAAATTAGGGTTCGTCAAATTTAGGTTTAGGGTCAAAATTAGGGTTTAGGTTTGAATTAGGGTTTGAGTTTAAAAAGGGTTTTGGTTCAAAAATAGGGTTCAATTAGTGTTTTGGGTCTAAATTAGGGTTAGGATTAGGGTTTTGGGTCAAAATTTGGGTTTTGGTTCCAAATTGGGTTTTGGGTCAAAATTAGGTTTGGTTTGAGTTAAAAAAGTGTTTTGGGACAAAAATAGAGTTAGAATTAGGGTTTTCGCTAAATTAGGTTAGAATTAGGTTTTGGGACAAATTTAGGTTTAGGATAAAAATTAGGTTTAGGGCAAAATTAGGGTTTAGGGTTTGAATTAGCATTTTGTTAAATTAGGTTTGGTCAAAATTAGGGTTTCGGGTTACATTTAGGCTGGGTTAAAATTAGGTTTAGGGTTTGAGTTAGGGTTTGAGTCAAAATTAGGCTTTGGGTCGAGTTAGGTTTTGGGTCAAAATTAGGATTTGGGTTAAAATTGGGGTTTTGGGTCAAAATTTGGGCTTTGTGTCCGAATTAGAGTTTTGGGTCAAAATTAGGGTTCATGGTTTGAATTAGGTTTTGAGTAAAAATAGGGTTTTGGGTCTAAATTAGGTTTTGGGTCAAAATAGGCTTGTTAAAATTAGGTCCGTTAAATTTAGGTTTAGGGTCAAAATTTAGTTTTTGGGTTTGAATTAGGTTTTGAGTTAAAAATAGGGTTTTGGGTCCAAATTTGGGTTTAGGGTTTGAGTTAGGTTTTGAGTTAAAAATGGTTTTTGGACAAAATTAGGGTTAGAATTATGGTTTTCGGTCTAAATTAGGTTTGAATTATGGTTTTGGGTTAAAAATAGGGTTTTGGGTCTAAACTAGGGTTTTGGGTCAAAATTTGGGTTTTAGGTCAAAATTATGGTTTAGGTTTGAAATAGCTATTGAGTTAAAAATAGGGGTTTGGGTCAAAATTAGGGTTAAAATTAGGGTCCGCAAATTTAGGTTTAGGGTCAAATTAGATTTTAGGGTTTGAATTAGGGTTTTGAGTTTAAAATAGGGTTTTGGTTCAAAAATAGGCTCAATTAGTGTTTTGGGTCTAAATTAGGTTAGGATTAGGGTTTTGGGTCCAAATTGGGTTTTGCTTCCAAATTTGGGTTTTCAAAATTAAGGTTTGGTTTTGAGTTAAAAAAGGGTTTGGGACAAAAATAGAGTTAGAATTAGGGTTTTGTCTAAATTAGGGTTAGAATTAGGTTTTGGGACAAATTTAGGTTTAGGATCAAAATTAGGTTTAGGGCAAAATTAGGGTTAAGGGTTTGAATTGATTTTTAAATTAGGTTTGTCAAAATTAGGGTCGGGTTAAATTTAGGCTGTAAAATTAGGTTTATGGTTTGAGTTAGGTTTGAGTCAAAATTAGGTTTGGTCAGAGTTAGGTTTTGGGTCAAAATTAGGATTTGGGTTAAAATTGGGTTTTGGGTCAAAATTTTCCTTTGGTCCTAATTAGAGTTTTGGGTCAAAATTAGGGTTCAGGTTGAATTAGGGTTTTGAGTAAAAATAGGGTTTTGGGTCTAAATTAGGAGGGTCAAAATTGCTTGGGTTAAATTTAGAGTTCTGGTTAAATTTAGGTTTAGGTCAAAATTAGGTTTTTGGTTTGAATTAGGGTTTTGAGTTTAAAATAGGGTTTTGGGTCAAAATTAGATTTAGTTCGAATTAGGTTGAGTTAAAAATGGTTTGGACAAAAAGGTTAGAATAAGGGTTCGCCAAATTAGGTTTGAATTAGGTTTTGGGTTAAAAATAGGGTTTTGGGTCTAAACTAGGTTTTGGGTCAAAATGATTTTGGGTAAAATTATGGTTTAGGGTTTGAAATAGCTTTGAGTTAAAAATAGGGTTGGGCAAATAGGGTTAAAATTAGGTTCTGGTCAAATTTAGGTTTAGGTCAAAATTAGGGCTTAGGTTTGAATTAGGTTTTGAGTTTAAAACAGGCTTTTGGTCAAAAATATGGTTCGAATTAGTGTTTGGGTCTAAATTAGGTTAGGATTATGTTTTGGGTCAAAATTAGTGTTCCTCTCCAAATTGGTTTTGGGCTCAAAAAGTCCTTTTGAGTTAAAAAAAGGGTTCTTGGGACAAAAAAAGATTAGAATTAGGGTTTGCCTTCAAATTAGGTTAGAATTAGGTTTGGGCCAAATTTATCATTGAGGATTAAAATTAGGTTTAGGGGCAAAATTAGGCCGAGGCTTGAATTAGCATTTGTTAAATTAGGTTTCTTGGTTAAAATTAAGTGGGTTGGAATTGGGGTTTTAAAATAGGGTTAAGGCTCTGAATTAGGCTTTGAACCGGAGTTAGGGTTTTGGGCAAAATTATGCTTTGCAAAATTAGGGCCTCCTGGGCTAAAATTTGCCTTGGGTCAAATGGGTTTTGTTCCGAATTAGACTCTTTCAAAATTAGGTTCATGCCAATTAGGGTTTTTAGTAAAATTTGTTTTTGGGTCTAAATTATGGCTTTGGGCCAAAATTATCTGATTAAAATTAGTATTTAGGGTCAATTTTTGGTTTAGGGTTTGAATTAAGGGACTTAGGGATTAGTTTATAGGTTTTAAGCTCTAATTAGGTTTAACAAAAATTTAGATCAAGTGTAATGTGGTTTTGGGTCCAATTAGGTTTTTCATTAAAAATTAGTATTCAGGTTTAATTAGGTCCACTAAAAATAGGTCATTCATACTACTATAGAATTGGTTTGCTCAACAAAAATTAGGCCTTCTTGAATAAATAGGTCCTACACAAAACAACTGTCGGTCATATCACCTTTAGGCTTTGGGTTTAAATTAGTATTTGAGTTTGCAATAAAATTTGCAACATAACAGGGGTTAGAATTAGGGTTGTTGGGTCCAAATTTGGCATTCGGGTCAAAATTTAAGGCTCTTGTTTTGAATTTTGAAAATGGGTTTGATGGACAAAAATGTATAGAATTTGGTTTGGGTCAAAATTGGGGTTTAGGATCAAAATGTGGTTTAGGCCTCAAAATTAGGGTTTAGTTAAAAATAGTGTTTTGGCCCAATTAGATCGGGGCTAAAATTAGGTTCTGGGCCTGGCCTAGGTTCTTGGTCAAATTTAGGGTTTAGGTTTGAATTCGGTTTTGAGTTGAAATATAGTTAAGGCCAAAAATATAATTTTGTGTTGCTACGTTTAGGGTCAAAACTAGGTTTTTGGTCAAATTATGTTTTAGTCAAAAATAGCGATTTAAACAAATTAGGTTTTGGTCTAAAAATTTTCTGCTTATGTCCAAATTAGGGGTTTCTATTCAAATTAGGGTTTGTGTCAAAATTAGGGCTGGTTTAAAAATTAGTTATTGGTCGTATTTTAAAATAAAAAATAGCAAGAATAGGAAGTATAAGTCAAAATTAGGCTTAGTGGTCAAAAACTAGGTTTGGTGGTCAAAATTAGGTTTAGGGTTTAATATTTTGAGTTTAAAATAGTAATAAAATGCACAGGTTCAATTGGTTTTGGATCGTAATTAGGGTTCAGGGTCAAATTTACTTGCCTGGTTAAATTTAGGGTTTAGGTTCAAAATTTATTTTTGGTTAAAATATTTTTGGGTCAAAAATCGTGGTGGTGGTTCAAATTTTTGTGGGTTTTAGGACTCAAAATAGGTTTAGGATTTGAATTAGGGTTTAGTTGATCAGGTTTTATCAAAACAGGGTTAAAATTAAATGTTTGTAATGAATTAGGTTTAGATTATAGCTTGTAGTCTCAAAATAAGGTTTCCTGGTTTTGAGTTAAAATTAGGCCTTTGTGGATCAAAAATAAAGGTTATAATTAGGTCTAAGTTACTAGTTTTGGTCAAATTTGTGGGCTTGACTAATTGTGGTTCGGGTTCAAATTTAGGGTTTAGGGTCAAAATTAGGTTTAGGTTTGAAATTAGGTTTGAGTTTCTAAAAGTTGGATTTTGGTCTCAAATAGTTCATTAAGGGTTTTGGGCTCCAAATTAGGGATAGATGCTAGTGTTTAATTAGAATTGAAAATATTTGAATTAGGATTCATGCGTAAAAACAGGCTTGGGGTCTAAATTAGTGGGGGGGGATTTGGGTCTAATTAGGCTTAGGGTTTGAATTAGGTTTGAAAGCTAAAAACAGGTTTGTATCAAAAATAGGTTATATTAGGTTCTTGGGTCTAAATTAATATAAATGATATTTTTTATTCTAATTAGGTTTATCAAAATTAGGTCAGTTAAAATTGTGTTTGGGTCAAAAATTAGGATTTAATCCTAATTGGGGCTTGGACTCAAAATTTACTTATTCTGGGCTTCATTAAGGCTTTGAGTAAAAATAGGTCTTATCTAAAATTAGGTTAGAGTTAGGTGTTTAATAAAATTAGTGTTTAGGTTTGAATTTGTTTGAGTTAAAATACGGGACAGGATCAAAGTTAAAATTAGGTTTCAAGCTAACAGTTCAACAAATTTAGGTTTAGGGTTCTAATTAGGTTTTGAGTTTAAAATATGGCTTTGGGTCGCAAATGTGGTTCGAGCTAGTGGCTTAGCGTTTGAATTAGGTTTGGTCAAAATTAGGTTTGTGGTCTAAATTAGGATTTTGGGTCGAATTAGGTTTTCAAACACATTAGGCCAACAAAAATTATGGATTTTGCCTGAATTAGGATTTGAGTTGGGTAACAGGCTAAAAAATTAGTGTTAGAATCTCTGATTGGGTTAAAATTAGGTTCTGCCCACTCAGTAGGTTTGGTTAAATTTAGGATTGAGGTCAAAATTTGGGTTGACTGCTAGAATTAAAATTGAAATGAAAACAGGTTTGTATCAAAAACAGTATTTTTTAATTGTGTGGTTTTGGGTTCCAAATTAGTGGTTTAGGCTCTGAATTAGTGGCTTAAGCCAAAAATGTGGCTCGTGTAATGACTAACGACTTGGGTTTTAGTCAAAATTAGTATTGAGCAAAAATAGTTTTATTCAAATTAGGCTACCTAATTAGGCTTACACAAAATTAGGGCTTTGGGGTTTAAATTAGTGGTTACGGGTCAAATTTTAGGTTCCGGTTAAACTTAGGTTTAGGTCAAAAAATTTAGGTTTTGGGTTGAAATTTGGGTTTTAGGTCAAAATTAGTTTCGTGTTAAATTTAGGTTTAGTGGTCAAATTTTGGTTATGGTTTGAATTAGGTTTCAGAATGTGGTTTCAGTCGAATTATATTTGGTCAAAATTAGGGATTTGGGTTAAATAGGGTTTTAGTCCAATTATGGTTTTTCGTCAAAATTATGGTTCAGGTTTTGAATTAGGGTTTTGACTAAAAATAGTATTTTGGTCTAAATTACTGCTAGAAATTAAGGTTTTCTGGGTCAAAATTAGGCTTTTGGTTAAATTAGGTGGTCTTCGTCAAATTTAGGGTTTAGGTCAAAATTTAGGCTAGTTTGAATTAGTGTCGAGTTAAAAATAGGTTTTGCTAATATTAAATAGGGTTAGAATTAGGTTTCTTGGGTCCAAATTTAGTATTTGGTCAAAATTAAGGTTTCTGTTTGAATTTAAGAAAATGTTTTGAAACAAAAGAAAGGCTAGGGGGGAATTAGGGCTTTGGGTCAAACTAGGTTTGGGTCAAATTTGGGTTTGATCAAAATTAGGGTTTAGTTCAAAATTGTGTGGTTTTGGGTTAAAAATAGTGTTTTGGGTCTAAATTAGGGTTTTAAGTCAAATTAGGGTTATTTGGGTCAAAAATAGGGTTAGAATTTGGTGGATTTGGTTAAAATTAGGGTCTGGTCAAATTTAGGTTCTGGTCAAATTTAGGTTTAGGTTTGAAATCGTTTTGAGTTTAAAATATATTTTGGTCAAAAATATGGTCCTTGAGTTAGGGTTTAGGCTCGAATTAGGTTTTGGTCAAATTAGGGCTTGGGTCAAAATTAACGATTTAGTCAAAATTAGGTTTTGGTTCAAAATTTTCGCCTTTATGTCCAAATTAGGGTTTTGGGTCTAAATTAGGGGTTTGCACAAAATTAGGCTTTCAAGTCAAAATTAGGGTTATTATGGTCGTATTTTCGTCAAAAATAGTGGGTAAGAATTAGGGTTAAGGGTTAAAATTAGGTTTAGGTCAAAATTAGGTATTTTGGTCAAAATTAGGGTTTGTGGTTTGAAGGTTTTGAGTTTAAAATGTGTTAAAATAAAATGTATTCAATTGCTTTTGGACCTAATTGGGGTCTGCGGTCAAATTTACTAGTCTGTTAAATTTAGGTTTAGGTTCAAAATTTATGTTAAGTTAAAATTAGGGTTTGGTCAAAATCGTGGTGGTGGTTCAAATTTAGGTTTAGGATCAAAATTAGTGGTTTAGGTTTGAATTAGGTTTTAGTTGAAAATAGGGTCAGAATGCAATAGTGCTAAAATTAAGGCCTTGGTCAAATTAGGTTTAGGACTAGGTTTAGTCAAAATTAAGGTTTCGGTTTCTTGAGTTAAAATTAGGTTTGTATCAAAAACAGTATTACACTAGGTCTCCTAGTTGGTGTTTTTTGGGGTCAAATTAGGCTGACTTCAATTAGGTTCCTGTTCAACTTAGGTTTAGGTCAAAATTAGGTTTAGGTTTGAATTAGGTTTTATTTAAA